>JASDQU011313977.1:0-14861 GCA_032191745.1 Picea mariana
TGAGATGGACCACACTATGGAAACAGAGGGGCCAAGCAGTTCTGGAGTTCACAAATACCTTCTATACCTTGTGCACCAAGATGGGTATCAAAGACTCTGAATGACATTTGGTTCTGAAATACCGTGGGGCTCTACATAGATACATCCAAACTGAAATGGATTTTCTAGACATCTCATCACTCGGTGCTGCCTATCGATATGCTGTTCAAATTGAGCAGAAATTTAAGCACCAAAACAAATGGGATTTTGTTTCTGCAAATCCACAATAACCAAAGTATGACAAAGACGCCCCTAACAAATAGTCTCCCGAAAATCGACATGAAAAGAAGGGTCATGGGAAGACAAAGCAGGACACTGGAAAATGGTGTGATTTCCACAAAATCCCCTGGCACAACACCGATGAATGTCACTCAAAACAGTCATTGGTGGCCGAGATCAAATAGAAGGAGCTGAAACCTGATTTAGAATTTGATTCTGAAAATACTGGTAAAGGACAAATCATTGACGCAGACCCCACTGCTATTGTCGCGACCGCAGCAATTCAACCAGAAGAACCAACATATCCTGAAGAGGGGGGGCACCTTTTTCATTCACAGATGTGGATGAAGGGGACCCCGCTTCATTTTATTGTTGATAGAAAAAGCCATAAGAACCTCATCTCAGCAGAGGTCGTCAAATAGTTGGGATTGTCGACAACACCACACCCGCAGCCATACAACATCGGGTGGCTTTGGCAAGGAGGAGATCTCCGTGTCAACCAACAATTTTGATTTTCATATGACATCCAACCCTTCAAGGATGAGGTATTATGTGATGTTTCCCCACTGGATGTCTGTGATGTTCTCTTGGGCCAACCATATATGTGGAGACGCCATGCTGTTTATGAGTCTCGACCCCGTAGTGTCATTGTTACTTTGGGGGGTCATCTCTACAGAATACTAGAAGTAGTTACAACTATTGTTCCACCTAAAAAGTGTCACAAGGTGGTATCTCATACTACAAAATTTAGCTTCTTCACAATCTGTTCAAAAGGGGAACATAAGGACACTGCAACCACTTCAACCTTGCCCCCTACACCTTCTATCCAACAAAAGCAGATCGATAAGGTTGCAGCAAAGCGCAAAGATTCCTTCTACACACCTTCCCCTCATGCAGCTCAACTTGTTGAACAACCTCATCTTCAACAGGTTCATGACAAACTTCCGCAAACCAAGCAGCGCGACGTCTCCAGTAATACAAGCAGCTCACCCAGATGCAGATCCAGCAAACATTCTTCCCTCACCCCCGGGAACTCAATGCAATGGATACCATTGTTTCCTAAGGAGGGAGGATTGATCCATGTGGATATCGGTGTCCACCCAGCTTTTTTGATTGGCTCAAAACAGTTTTCTGGCAATTTTGGCAATTTACTATTTTTAGCAGGTTTTAACTTTCAGGGCCATTTTGAGGGCCTAAATGAAGGTTTTTTGATATCAAGGTTCTCAATGATAGTCAAAGGCATGATTGAGCCTCCAAAATGAATCTCCTCGATGATACCTTTCCAACGAGCTATCATACACCTAAAACAGAGATCGTATGCAAAAGTTACGACCCCGGGAAGTTGATGTACTAACTTACCCAAACGGGGCCCACATGAATTTTGGCGCTTCATCTCCTAGGGTTAGTTTTTTGGATGTCTAGGACTTTTGGCATTCCTATTTATTGTAAAAATGCCTTCAAAGTCTCATTGTAATCATCTTCTTGTGAATGTGACTAGCCGTCACATCTCTTCTCAGAGATAAGCTGCCACAATTCTAGCGACTCTTTCACTCTGTATTTTTATAGTCTCTGTACATTTCTTTCATTAATAGAAATTGTGTATTACTGTATCTCTGTGTTTATGGTTGTATCTCTGATATATTCCTGTTATATTATTGGATATACGAGATATAGTTGTGCATTTCTCTGCTCTCATTTCATGCCGAAAATAAATCCGGATCACAGTCCCTCCTAAAGAACCTCAACATAGTCACAAACAAGAACCTCATAAAATGACATTGATAAGAAAGCAAGATCAGTATAACAATGAAGAATGCACAGTTGCTCTATAAAGTAAACAGAAGAAACATGGTTGGTATGTTGATAGTGGATGTTCAAAACACATGACATGTGATAGAGACAAGTTTCTTACATTATGAAAGGAAAGAGATGGATCAGTCTCCTTCGGAAATGATGATTTAGTCAAAATCATTGGAAAAGGCACAACCCAAATTGGGAACAAGAATGAAAAGGCAGAAAATGTTCTACTAGTAGAAGATATTAAACATAATATTTTAAGTGTGAGTCAAATGTGTGACCAAGGTCATAAAGTTACGTTCGATTAACAAAAGTGTGAGATAAGAAAAGAAGGTTCAGGGAAATTGGTTGCTACAGCTGCAAGAAATTCAAGCAACATATATGTGTTAAGTGAAATTGAAAATGAAAAGTGTTGTCTAGGAAAGGAATATGAAAGTTGTCTGTGGAACAGAATAATGGGTCACATGAATTTTGATAACCTTGTCAAAGTCAGCAAAAGAAAAGTAGTCAGAGAAATGCCCCAGATCACGAAACCAACCAACACTTTATGAAAGCATTGCCAACAAGGAAAGAAAACAAAGACCAGGTTCAAATCAAAGGAATATTCAACAATAAAACCACTATAAATTGTGCATACTGATCTAGTTGGACCAACTACAACAAAAGGCTTAAAAGGTGAGAGATACTTTATGTTATTAGTTGATGATTATACAAGAATGAATGCAGTTTTCTTTCTCAAGAACAAGTCATAAGCTTTTGAAAACTTCAAGATCTACAAGGAAATGGTTGAAAATGAGATGGATTCAAGAATCAAATGCTTAAGATCAGATAATGGAGGAGAATTCACCTCAAAAGAATTTATGGACTACTACAACAATCATGGAATAAAAAGGCAATTATCTGTCGCTAGGACACCTCAATAGAATAGAGTTGTTGAAAGAAAGGACAGGACATTACAAGAGATGGCTCTAACAATGATAATGGATTCAAAGTTGACAGATATATTTTAGACACAGGTAGTGCATACAATAGTTCACATTCAAAATAGAGTAATGCTCAGAAACAACATTGATAAAAATCCCTACGAGCTATGGAAAGGAAGACCAACAAATGTGAATCACTTCATAGATTTTGGAAGCAAATGCTACATCAAAAGAGAAGATGGAAGAATAGGAAAGTTTGACTCTCATGTTGACAAAGGAATACTTGCTGGTTACTCAAGTACAAGGAAAACATACAAGTGTACAATCTAAGATTAAGCAAAGTTGTGGAAAGCATAAACGTAACAATTGATGAAACAGGAAGATCATAATCAAAAGAAGAAGAAAACAAATCAATGGAACAACTTTTTGAAGAAGAATATGAAAAAGAAGTAGAAGAGGAAGATGAAGATGAAGAAAATCCGACAGAAGCAAGAAGAGAAAGTTCAACAAGTATCTCCAAAGACACCTAGCAAACGAGTACAAAAGAATCATCCTTGAGATCAGATTATTGGAAACAAAGATGCAGGAGTTGAGACTAGAAGAAAAATCCATTCACCAAAACAAACACACCTAACACTCTTATCTACAATTGAACCAAACTATTTTGAAGAAGCCAGCAAGGATGAATTTTGGAATAAGGCCATGGATGAAGAATTGGATCAAATATAAAAAAATGACACTTGGGAATTGGTTCCAAGACCAAAGAATAAGAATGTGATCGGAACAAAATGGGTTTTCGGGAATAAATTTAATGAATATGGACAAGTTACAAGGAAAAAATCTAGATTGGTATGTAAAGGATATGCACAGATTGAAGGAATCGAATTTGAAGAGACATTTGCCCCAGTTGCTAGAATGTAAACAATCTATTTTCTTTTATCTTATGCATGTTCCAAAAATGTTAAAGTATATCATATGGACGTAAAATCATCTTTTCTAAATGGGGAACTTGAAGAAGAAGTCTACATTGAACAACCATAAGGATTTCAGTTGTTAGAGAACACAGACTATGTGTGTAAATTAAAGAAGGCCTTGTATGGTCTAAAACAGGCTACTAGAGCATGATACTCCAGACTGAATAAGTATCTGTAGTAGGCAGGGTTCATAAAAGGAAGTGAAAACAACAACCTCTACATCAAGGTAAGTCAAGGTAATATTTTATTAATTGAAGTTTATGTTGATGATATTATTTTTGGTAGTGATGATGAGAGGTTAAACCAGAAATTTGCAAAAGATATGCAGAATGAATTTGAAATGTCGTTACTTGGAGAACTATCCTTCTTTCTGGGACTTCAGATACATCAAAGTAACCAAGGATTTTTTATTTCTTAAACCAATTATATAAGAGAAATGCTAAATAGGTTTGGAATGGAAGATTGCAAACCAGTTATCACTCCCATGCAAACCAGTTGTAAGTTGAGCAAAGATGATGATTCGAAGTTTGCATATCAGAGGTAATATAGGTCAATGATTTATAGCCTACTATATGTGAAAGCATCCAGACTAGATGTAAGGTAGGCAGTTGGATAGGTGGCATGATTTCATGTAGCACCAAAGGAATCACATGTATTAGCAGTAAAGAGGATCTTCATATATCTCAAAGGAACATAAGAGTTTGGATTATGGTATCCAATAGGAAAATATCTATCACTTATTGCCTACATAGGTTCATATTGGGAAGGTTGTATTGATGACCAACGAAGCACCAGTGGAGCATAATTCTACTTACTTGAGTGTTTGGTATCATGGCTAATAAAGAAACAATCATCAATATCTCTATCTACAACCGAGGCAGAGTATATTGCAGTAGCAACATGTTGTACACATGTTCTTTGGATGAAACAAACTTTGACAAATATATAGGTTGAGTATGATGAGCCCATTTCAATATATTGTGATAATACAAGTGCCATCATTATCTCAAAAAACCCGGTGA
Organism: Picea mariana; assembly: GCA_032191745.1. Classification (NCBI taxonomy): domain Eukaryota; kingdom Viridiplantae; phylum Streptophyta; class Pinopsida; order Pinales; family Pinaceae; genus Picea; species Picea mariana. The sequence goes on from JASDQU011313977.1 coordinate 4,975, forward strand.
TGCACTCCAAGACGAAGCACATTCCAATAAAGTATCACTTTCTATGGGAACAAGTTGTAGAAAATAACATCAGAGTTGAGTATGTGGAAACAAAAGAACAACTGGTAGACATCTTTACAAAATCACTTCCACGTGAATCCTTTGAATATCTTCGCCAAATACTTGGAGTTATTTCTACTCCAAAATGAATTCTTTTTGAATACTTATCTTATATGTCTTAGATGTACACAAGGAAGCACCATAAGAGGACAGTTCAATTAGGGGGAGCAACCCGGGATGGAAATATACCTTTTCTATTGATGACAAAGGGGGAGATATTTATCAGATGCAGAGGAGATAGGCATGGTTCCAGGGGGAGTAGATTTATCAGATGCAGAGGAAAAAGGAAGATTTATCAGATGCAGAGGACAGAGGCATGGTTCTAGGTGGAGCATGAGTGATATGATTTCAGTATTGCATCATAGGTTTGTGCATGGTTGATGCACTTGTTTATGGTACAGGTTGATTACAGGTTTATGCATGGTTGATGCATGGTTCAGATTTATTGGTAAAGGTTTACAATAGTATATCTGACAATGATAGTGTCACAGTGGTTCCATCATTCCACTTCTACTTCAGTGTGGTAGGACGGGCCAAGGATAGGTGGTTGTAGCCACCTTCCGGTTGTAGCCAGAGAACATAGGGGGTTGTAGCCTCCTTCTGGTTGTAACTAGATAATTAGGGAGTTGGAGATTCCCTCAGGTTGTAGCCTGAGAAAATAGGGGGTTGGAGCCTCCTTCCAGTTGCAGCTGGAAAACAAAGGAAGTTGGTGATTCCAATGAATGTAATTCTTCAAACATTTAAGAAAAATCATTCCGTGGTTTTCTCCCAATTTGGGTTTCCATGTAAAACACTGGTGTACTATGTATGTGTGTGATTGTTTATTTCTTACTGCTCATTATTGGATAATAATTCTACATTGATATAACATTTGAATAAAAAAGATTATAATTACACTATTACTGATTCACCCCCCCTCTCAGTAATCCAACACATATCTCCTTACTCTTCAATGTCTGAATGATATAACTCCTTATAAGGCAAGAAATTTAAAGTTACATGCAATTGAGTATTGCATTATTGATGGCAAGTGATACTGGAAAGATCCTATGGGTTTCCTGTTATATTTTCTTATAGAATCTGAAACAAAAGGTGTCATTGATGAGTTTCATGAAGGATTATGTGGAGGACATCACGCTTGGAGAGAAACCGCTTACAAAATTTTAAGGGCAAGATATTATTGGCCAAAATTATTCACTGATGTAAATACAATGGTCAAAGCCTACAATTCATGCCAATTGTTTGCTGGTAAACAAAATCTTCCCGCCTTACCTTTAATTCCAGTAAAAGTTGAAGCTCCTTTCCAACAATGGGGTTTAGATTTCATTGGAGAAATTCATCCATAATCAAGTGCTCAATACAGATGGATTTTTACCGCTACTAATTATTTTACGAAATGGGTTGAAGCCATTCCAACTTAGAATGCTACAGATTCAATAGTGATAAAATTTTTGGAAGAAAACAACTTAGCAAGATTTGGTTTTCCTAGGAAAATAGTCACTGATAATGCTTAGGCTTTTAAATCTATTGCAATGATCATTTTTTGTCAAAAGTACAATATTATTTTAGGTCATTCTACAACCTACTATCCTCATGGAAATGGGATGTAAGAATCATCTAATAAGATTTTGATGACGATGATCAAGAAGGTTTTGACAGAAAACAAAAAAGCATGGCATACACACTTAAAATATTCCTTATGTGAAAACAAAATTGGCACCAAGAAATCTATAGGTATGTCTCCATTCCAATTAGTTTATGGTACTGATGTTATTCTTCTTATTAATCTCACTCTTCCTATGATGAAACTCTTGCAGGATGTGAATGAAGAGCTGAACGATATTACGAGAAGAATAAATCAAATCATTGAAGTACAGGAAAACATAGTAGAGGTGGATGATAAACTCCAAAAATACCAAGATAGCATGAAAGCCCTTTCTGATAAGAAATCTAAAGACAAAGAGTTTCTTCCTAGCGATTTAGTATTAAAATGGAAAGCTAGAAAGGAAGATGCATGGAAACATGGGGAATTCGGTCATCTCCGATTCAGACCCTTCAAAATTGCAGCTGCTGAGGGAAAAAACTCATTCTCGCTTGAAAATATCAATGGAGAGATTCTTGAGGCCCCTATCAATGGGAATTATGTGAAACATTTCATGCAGTAGTTACTTTTTAAATTTTCATTGTATATATCAGATTGGATTGACATTGACAATTTTAATTTTCCATTTTTCTTTTCTTTTTGAAAATTATCTGAGTTATTTGATTAATTGTTGTAAATATTTTCAATAAAATTATGTTTGCTTGACTTCATTTTGAAAACAAATTTAGAAAAATAAAAATAAATTGCATTGTAAAATAAAATTCATTCAATCGCTAATGAAGATAATACAGAGAATATATCAAAAGCTTATTGAGGACTACTGAAATGAAAAACATCTTCATCATGTATCATCTCTATTCTACATGATTATCTAATATTTTGTATTTCATTCCTTTTGCAGAATAGATCTTGTTGAACATGAGATGAGGATCAAGAAAAAATCGACACTCATCTTTTTGTCTTTTTGATTTCTCTGAAAATGGGTGATAAATAAATAATATTCCTTGTTGAAAATTTAAAAGAAAAGTAAGGTATGAGTTCCTATTCTTCTTTATAATCCAAATAAAATTTAAAAATTGATTGAAATAAATACAAAAGAAGTTTTTCTCATGATGATGTTATCACCTGATCTAAAAATTGGAGATGTAGAAAAATATAACTCGAAGTTTCATGTTGATAAATTCTAAATCCATCTCTGATATAAAAAATAAAAAATAATAATAAACAAACTCAAAAGAAATCTGAACAATTATAATAACTATGGGAGAAAGCATAGTAAAAACTTATATTTAATACACAAACTTGTGTGGGATTATGATATTTTTGATTCAGATCTGTTAATCCTTAAATAGTGGTTCATTACCCCTTAATTGGGGCATATTATATTAGTAATGTTATTTTATTTATGCCATCTTTAGTCCATTAGTTGTAATTATACCTCCTAGTCTCCTACATATACCAAGGAGACATTTTCATTTTGAATCATCTTGTAATTGTACATTTATGTGGGCATAAGGAGGTTTCCCCCTCGAAGAGGATTATTATCTAAATTCCTCTCTTTTTCAAGGCATTGAGTACTTATTTTGAGGTTTTTCTATGCTATATTGATATTTGGTTCTTAACATATGGTATCAGAGCTCAAGGTCTTCGGGTTTCGCTGCTACATCTCAGACACCTTGGAATTTTCTCTATAACCTTTTTTATACAACATTTCAGAAGGAACATCTTGGAGGATATTTAGTAGACGGATCAAGGTACATTGGGTTAAAATTTCAGCTCCTGAGGCCTTATACTTTAGGAGATACAGTCTGTGAAAGATAGGGTTCTGGAATCATCCTGAATTGAGTCTTTTATACAGAGGCATCTAGAGTTACTCAAGCGTTGCGAAAAACACTTCTCTCAAGGGGAGGGGCATGTTAAGCCCTAAATAATGGCTCATTACCCCTTAATTGGGGCATATTATATTAGTAATGTTATTTTATTTATGTTGGCTTTAGTCCATTAGTTGTAATTATACCTCCTAGTCTCCTATATATACCAAGGAAACATTTTCATTTTGAATCATCTTGTAATTGTACATTTATGTTGGCATAAGGAGGTTTCCCCCTCGAAGAGGCTTATTATTTGAATTTCTCTCTTTTTCAAGGCGTTGAGTACTTATTCTGAGGTTTTTCTATGCTATATTGATATTTGGTTCTTAACAAGATCCTCTGAATCCTTGATTTGGTTATTTCTACCTCTCCCAAGTTCTTTCTACTCCATATTTTCATTCTTCTTTTTTCATCCTTTTAGATTTCATAGAAATAAATAAACTTAGTGTGACTCTAAAAACTCAAAAGCATATTTTCAAAACAAGATCAGGCGAAAATTTTTACGCTCCTTTGATTTTAATTAAAAAAGTATGTCTAGGCTAATCCTGATAATTTTAGCTCTGGTATCATATTTTAAACTGAAAAACTCTCTCAATGTTTATCCCTGAAATTATTGAAATTCCCCCAAAAATTCTCCTATAGGTGAAGGTGTATTGAAAAATTGGAAGAGAGTTAGTTTCAGAGTATTCTTAAAATTGTAGACAGACCTTCTTTTTCATTTTAAATATTTGTAACATATATCATCTCTTTTATGTTACATACAACTTGATTGCCCCCACTTCAAAATGTTAAAATCCAAGATAGATGGTGAAAGGAAATTCATAATTCGATTTCCCCCATCTTGTCTAAAATATATGATGAAAGGAAATTCATATATTGATATCCCTCATCTCAACAAAATGCAGATTCGTTAATTGAAGTAGTGAAAGGAAATTCAATGGGAGAAGTAGAGAACTTCACTGAGGTACTAAACATGCTTGCTAGTAGTGAAGAAATATCTATGATATCTGTAAGGTTGTCATACATATCTATATATCATACTCTGTTATCTAGTTCTCTTTCTGGTGATATTTACATCCTTAACCAACTAGGGATTACCTAAATAAATGTGCTACATTTGCTTAACCTTGAAGCGAACAAAGTCGGCTGAAGTCTGATATTTTAGTTAAAATTATTTTGATTATCTTAAACAATTCTGAAATCAATTTTAAGAAAGGGAAATATTTAGTAGCCTAACTTGAGATCAATCATGAAGTGTGTTTTAAAGATTTTGGATTTGGATGAGTTCATTTTTTCTATGTATGACTAATTCTCAAATAAAACCAGAAAATGCTTTTCAAAAAGAAATAATGAATCTGTTTACCCAATAAAGGAACTTGGTCTATTGTTTTTTTGTGCCTCATAGGGAGCCACAATCCCCATATGGAGCCTATGTTAGAACACTTAGAATTTTGAACTTTTATTCTTTTTTTTTCCTCTTAGAAATAAAAAAGTCACCCAAAAAGAAAAAACTTAGGGAATTGCATTTTAATTTAAATAAATCCTTGGTTGTTATAGTTCAATAAGGAGCTTACAATGTCTCCATTTGATGAGTTGTACTAAGTTGATCAAACGGTTTTTATGATCTACAAAATGTAAAAGCCGCCCGAATTTTAAAAGAAAACCTTTAATGGCCACCTCTGAGATTTGCACTTCGGTAGTTTCAAAAAATATAAACAAAAAAAACCCCGAATATGCAAAGTTCCAAAGATATTTCCTCATGACAATTTATAAAATTAATTATAGATGACTCATAGGACACGTGGCTTTTAATATTTTTGGGCTGACACGTGGCACATATTTTTAACATTTGTATTAGAATATGCGTTGAATTTCAAGCGACACGTGTCACCCCTCCTTTCTTAACATGTCACTAAGAATGACTTCATCTTTGCCATGTCACTCCGAGAGATTTCCCTTCGGGATTTTAAACAAATATTGGGTTCACAACCGCCGAAGTATAAAAGTGTCGGAGTATTGGATATCACAAAAAAGTAAAAGTGTTTCAAAGGGATATTAAAACATTTAACAACTTTAGTTAATCATGATTAAGTATTAATTAGTCTCTCCGCAAATTCGGTCTTCGAGATATTTCTCTCATGCTATATCCAAAACTCCCGAACCGTCGAAGTACGAGACACAGTTTTAAACAAATGGATTCCCGGAGCTCGAGAGAACTGAAGTTCCGAAGCCCATAACATATATATAACAGTTCGAAACGTTTACTTCACAAATTAGGCCTTCAGAGGATTTATATCATCCTTGATCCAAAACACCGAATACCAAACTTCTGAAGTACTTAAGGCTAATAAAATGTTTAAAACATGATTAATTAAAATATAAAAGCGATTAATTATAGATTAGTGTCTTTGGGAATTTGGCCTTTGGGAAATTTCTGCCCTGTCACATTCAAAACCTCTGAACACTGAACTGCCGAAGTATTAATGACATTTATGATTGGATAAAGTTAACGATTTGAATAAATATTTTGAATCGCAAGGTAATAAATTCCATTAGATTTTTTATAATTTATTTGTTAGTAAATCAATACGAAGATTGATATACTTTATGAATAAAACATTTTGAATTTCAAGTTATTTTACCATTTTCAATTAGAATTTTTCATTAAGTAAAGAGCTTACACACTTCTCTTGTTACAGATAGGTTAATTTCATTTCCATGAGGATTATGGTGCCACATAAAGATGTGAAGAAGAAAGATGCATCAACAAATTGTTAAAATAATGTAACTGCAAAGTGTATTCTTATTATTATTTGATATATTATTCATTAGATCAATCCCCATTGTGGATTGATAATGTCGGTTATTATAAAGGACCAAATCCCCTTTTGCAGAATGGTTAAAAGATAATTGTAATAGGAAGAATAAGAAGTCAGCCCCAAAAAATATTAAAGGGGCGTTGAATTATAATAAAGGTGGTTATAACCACCCAGTTGGAGAAGTCATCCCTGCCAGTGAAGAGACACTTCACACATGCCAATATAATATAAATAAGGAGGCTAGTGCCTCACTTAGACACAACTCACTTGCTCATTTTGTGAGACAAGTTTCGGATCTGCGGTTAGAGAAGAAGGAGAGAGAATGTCGCATATTTGGGAGAGGAATTTCTATATTAGTTTAAGAGATCTCTTGGCATTGTATTGGCTACCTATATTAAGGAAGTTTTGCTGGGTTTTCTTCCCCTAGATGGTTTCCTAGGATAGATGATGTGTCTCTTGTGATTGTGTATTTCTCAGTAATCTTGTATTATGTTATTGTTATCTAATATGCAAATAACTATAATAATGGATTAAACATTAACATGGTATCAGAGCCAAGATGAAGAGAGCATCTTCACAAGAGAAAAGTGAAAAATGTTACTGTTGCCGTACATGAAAATTAGGGCTTTTGTTGGAAAGGTATTTCATCCCTAAAACCACCTATAAAAGTGTGCCCTCCCCCAAGGATCATTTTGGCACCTTCAGCGCACCTTTTCAATGGATAGATCTCCTAGAAAGTGAAACCCTAGTTTCACAAAGTACCAGAAAACCAGAAAGCCAGAGTACCAGAAGTACCAGAAGTACCAGAGTACTAGAAGCACCAAAAAACTAGAAGCACCAATCCAGAAATCCGCATATCAAGTTTGAGGGGGTAAAAGTTGGATTTTCGAAATTCTGACTACACCATCATACTCACCACTGCTTAGCGCATCTATTCCCTGGATCATAATTTCAAAATTTGAAGTTTGAAAAATTAGGGTTTCCTCATAAAAATCCTAAGTTGCAGTTGCAGCTTCGGAACTAGTTGCAGTTGCATCCGTAGAACTAGTTTCAATCACCCTTGAAGTTTTCTTAAGAGTTGGTAATGATTATCGCTGCTATCAGATGGAGCCACTACCTGCAAATGCTATGAGAGGTATGTACTCACATATGTTTAATGGTTAAACCCTAAAGAGTGTTTGCAGGAGAAGAGATCTCGTGCCATAGATCCAGAAGGATCTCAAGAACCAACACATTCAAAGGAATGAAGCAACCCAGGTGTGATTATTCTGATATGCATTATTATTTTGATAAGTGTTGCATGTTGTAGCTATGACCATCATTCTAACCTTTTTTGAGTCAAGGTATTAGATGGATTAAAAGTTGAGATCATGGAGCCTATCCCCTAACCCAAACTTCTGTCAAGATAGAGTATTGTCTTAGTACAATAGACAGGTTAAATAAAGCACTCATCATCTTGAGTGAAGGAGACTTGGAAGAAAAGAAAGAACTCATTCCTGAAGACAAGGCTCCATGTTTGATTAAATCAAGTTGATAATATTCAAAAGTACACATGACAAGTTGATGACTATAGTTGAGATAATAGTCTTTGTAAAGTATTATACTTGATAGCATGTGAGCATATAGAGGTAAATGCTTTGCTTGATACAAATAACACCTCATCTAGAAGAAACCTCATGTGTTAGTTCTAGGTTGCCATGGAAGAATGCTTGGTCACAACACTATGAGAGTGTTGACCTCATTTTGTATTGTATTCCTTACCTTTAATCTTTGCTTTAGATAAATTATAAGTGATAGCTTTAAAGGAGCTACTGTGATGATTTTTCATGCTATTTCTTTATATTATTAGATGGATATTATTCTTGCTTGTTGTTTTGTTGACATTGCTCCAGGTCACATGTAATAACCCTGAGGAAGCTATAGTGAAGGTTGTAGAAGGCAATGTGCTAAAGGAGAGACCATAAATGAAGCAATCATCATTGGAAAAGAAGAAGGTGGCTTGCATAAGCTAAAGGGTCACTCAGAAGATACCACGACTCACGCCATTGCAGAATCCATGTGAACTTTGGCATAGAAGATTATCTCACATCAACTAAAAGGCGCTACCATACATATGCAAAGCGGTCATTGGTTTACCAGAACTCAAAGGTGACCATGAAGGCATATGCAATGGATGTGCACAAGGGAAGCACATCAAGAACCCGTTTTCGAAGAAAGACAGCAAGGAAGAAAGAGTCCTAGAGCTCATTCATTCAGATGTGTGTGGCCCAATGCCATCATCCTCCATTAGTGGGAATTCAAAGCCTTGATAGAGAATCTTTATGAGAGAAAGATCAATATGCTCAGGTCAGATAATGGAGGAGAATACACCTCAAAAGATTTCATGAACTTCTGCAAAGATGTTGGGATCAAGAGGGAACTCACTAATCCCTATAATCCCCAACAGAACAGTGTAGTTGAACGTAAGAACATAACCATAATGGAAGCTGTGAAGACTATGATCTATGATCAAGATCTCCCTATGTGCTTATGGGCAGAAGCAGCAATGGAAATTCTATATGTGCAGAATCGATTGTCCCATAGTGCACTTGGCCTCAAGACACCATAAGAGATGTTCATCAAAAAGAAGCTAGAGGCAAGCCATCTCAAAATATTTGGCTGTCCAATGTTTATTCATATACCTAAAGAAAAGAGAAACAAGTTGGATCCTTCAGGAAATAAGAGAATATTTGTGGGATACTATGAGGTATCCAAGGCCTTCAAAATCTATATACTAGGTCACCATCACATTGAGATTAGCAGGGATGTGACCTTTGATGAAGATGCAGCGCTCAAGAAATCTAAACTATGCGAGCTTGAAGAAGTATATGAAGAGGAACTTGTAATCCCCAGTACTGTAATGAGGGAGGTTCCCAGAGCTGCATAACTAGTGAGGGAAGTCGTAACTTCCCCTAATAAGAAACTTCTAGAAGACCACGATATAGTAGAAGTGCAAGAACCTCCTAGATGACAAACCTCCATAAAAGAAAGCCAGCTTTGGCTAGAGAGCTTATTCAAGATGGATAGAAGTACGGTGTTCCCCAAGGAACTACGAGACAGGTGAAAAGACCAAATNGAGGAAAGAATGGGAAGATGCCATGATAGAGGAATACCAATCCATAATGAAGAACGAAGTATGGGAAATAGTTCCCAGACCAAAGAATAAAGATGTGGTATCCTCCAGATGACTCTTCAAAACAAAACATGTTGTTGATGGAAGTATTGAGAAGTATAAAGCAAGTTTTGTCACTCGTGGCTTATCCTAGAAGGAAGGCATTGACTATGAAGAGACATTCGCTCCTATGGCTAGATACATTTCAATTAGAACCATGATAGCTCTTGCAGCTAAGATGAAGTGGAAGCTGCACTAGATGGATGTGAAGACAACTTTCCTAAATGGTGTCATTGAAGAGGAAGTGTATATATAGAAAACTCAAGGATTTGAGGTTGAAGACA
>JASDQU011313979.1:13228-24669 GCA_032191745.1 Picea mariana
GACCTCAAAATGGCCCCAGAAGTTAAAACTGCTAAAAATAGTAAATTGCCAAAATTTCCAAAAAACTATTTTGAGCGAGTTAGAAAAGGTGGGTGGCCACCGATATCCACCTGGATCAATCCTCCCTCCTTAGTAAGAAATGGTCTCCATTGCATTCAGTGACTAAGGGAGAGGGAAAATCGTTTGTTGAATCTGCATCTTGATGAGTTGCTTGCCTTGTTAGAGAAGTTGTGTTGCTTAGCTTGTTGAAGGTTGTCATGAACCTATGGCTGGAAGGGTTAATGTACCTTTTTAACTAGTCTAGCTACATGATATTCCTGTGTGCAGAAGGAATATTTACACTTTTCTGGAATCTTATCGACCTGCTTCTGTTGGATAGAAGGTGCTTGGACTGAGGCTGCAATGGTGTTCTTATGTTCACGCTTTGAACAGACTGTGAAGAAGTTGAATTTTGTAGTATGAGATACTACCTTGCGGCACTGTTTAGGTGGGACAATAGTCGAAATTACCTCTGGTATCCTATAGAGATGACCCCCCAGAGTAAAAATGACACTACGAGGTCAAGACTCATAAATAGCATGGTGCTTCCACATATATGGTTGGCCCAAGAGAACATCACAAACATCTAGTGGGGAAACATCACATAATACCTCATCCTTGAAAGGTTGGATGTCGTATGACAATCGACGCTGTTGGCTGACACAGATATCTCATCCTTGGCGAAGCCACCCGATGTTGTATGGCTACGGGTGTGGTGTTGTCGACAATCCCAGCTTTTTGACAACCTTTGTTGAGATGAGGTTCTTCTGGCTTCCGCTATCAACAATAAAATGCAGCAGGGTCCCCTTCACCCACATATGTGAATGAAAAAGGTGCTCCCCCTCTTCAGGATCTGTTAGTTCTTCTGGTTGAATTTTTGTGGTCGCAACAGTAACAGTGGGGTCTGTGTCGATGATCTATCTTTTACCAGTATTTTCAAAATCAGATTCTGAATCAAGTTTTGGCTCCTTGTCTTTGATCTCGGCCACCAATGACTGTTTTGAGCGACATTTCTCGGTGTTGTGCCAGGGGATTTTGTGGAAATCGCACAATTTTCCGGTGTCCTTCTTTGTCTTCCCGTGACCCTTCTTTTTATGTGGCTTGGACTGGTTTTTGGGAGACTGTTTATTAGAGTCATCTTTATCATACTTTGGTTTTTGCAAATTTGCAGACCCAAAATCCTGTTTACTCTAGTGCTTAAATTTATTCTCGATTTTAACAGCATATCGATAAGCAACACCGAGTGATGAGATGTCCAAAAAATCCATTTCATTTTGAATGTATCTGTGTAGAGCCCCACGGTATTTCAGAACCAAATTTTGTTTGGAGTCTTTGATACCCAGCTTGGTACGCAAGGTATAGAAGGTATTGGTGAACTTCGGAATTGCTTGGCCCCCCTCTTGCCATAGTGTGGTCCATCTCATGTACTGGTCCTCATAGTTTCCAACAGGGTAATACTGTTCCTTTATCGCATCCACAAAAAAATCCCAAGTGGGCTTGGCCCATATATTCCAGACTCCTCTATGGAAATTTGCTCCTAGTAATTTTCCCACCAATTTTTGACATGGGGGAGAGCTTTAAGGAGTGTGAAGGTGATCTTTTCCCTGTTGAAAAAATTATGAACAAAGAAATAACCTTCTAACATATTTAACCATTTATCTAGGGCATTTGCATCTATTTGACCTTCAAATACAGGAATATCAAAATTAACCTGTACCTTGAAAGGAGAGGTGCTTCCAAAGTGGTTGTTTGATGAAGATGCGCCTGTTGCTATATGTAGGCGTTGAAGGATGGGAGGGGAATTCTCCATCATTTCGTCCCTCTGTCATGTGAGAGATTGCTCAAGCACCAAATTGATATGATTGTATGCTTCGTCGTTTTTCTTTTCTTCCGCTGTGGAGGGTTTCTTGGGAGTGCGAGAGCGATTGTCTTCAAGAGAAACAATCTTGAGACCCAAATTTATATATTCGGACCTCGTCGGGGAAATGCACTAAAGAAAAAAAATGATCAAGAGAAGCCTGCTCTGATACCACTGATCCAGATTATTTTTCGGCATGAAATGAGAGCGGAGATATAATAAAGAAATGCACACAGATATCGTGGATATCCAATAATATAACAAAAACGTATCAAAGATGCAACCATAAACACAGAGATAAAGTAATACATGATTTCTATTAATAAAAGAAATGTATAGAGACTGTAAAAATACAGAGTGAAAGACTCGCTAGAATGGTGGAAGCTTATCTCTAAGAAGAGATGTGACAGCTACTTGCATTCGCAAGAAGATGATTTCAATGAGGCTCTGAAGGCCTTTTTACAATAAATAGGAATGTCAAAAACCCTAGACATCCAAAAACCTAACCCTAGGACATGAAGCGCCAAAAGTCATGTGGGCCCCGTTTGGGTAAGTCAGTACATCAACTTCCCAGGGTTGTAACTTTTGCATATGATCTATGTTTTAGGCGCACAATAGCCCATTGCAAAGGTATCATCGAGGAGATTAATTTTGGGGGATAAATCATGCCTTTGGCTATCATTGAGAAGATTGATCCTGAAAAACCTTCATTTAAGACCTCAAAATGGCCCCGGAAGTTAAAACTGCTAAAAATAGTAAATTGTCAAAATTTCCAGAAACTTGTTTTAAGCGAGTTGGAAAAGGTGGGTGGCCACCGTTATCCACCTGGATCGATCTTCCTTGTATGAGAATTTGATCAAATATGCTTTGTCTTCTCCAACCTTCTTTTGTGCTCGAGAGAGTACTTAGTGAAGAAGTGACCAATGAAGATTTAGTTTTCTGGGGTGCTTATTGCTCGACAATCCAATGGAAAAAATAATAATTTTCTCCACGGTGTCTTCACTTGCACTAGAGACAAGCACATCTAAAGGATGGTCCAACGACACATATTTAATAGCGCGCCAATTTGTTGCAAAGAGTGCATCTGCATGAGACCCAGTCGGACTTTATTGAGTACAACTTCGCAGTCGATGGTGATGCAAATCCCTCTATCAATCTTGAATACTTGATAGAACGGTGTTGATAATAGAAGATTGGCTCTTAACATGGGCTCTCAATTCCAATTTGACAAGGAATTCCAAGAAAATGTCTTAAAATGTAAGAGTGCTCAGAGATATTTTCCTGCATTCAAAAATGGTAGTCAGAAGAAAAAGTTCAAAATGGACCTCCATCCTAGAACCAAGCTCACTCTTTCCCAGTCCAACGTTGTCTATGCCAATATCCGTATAAACTTCTCTACAACTGATTTCTAGAACTACGAAACACATGATCGTTATACAAACCTACTATAACTTGTACTCAATATACCACACTCCAACTTCAACTCTTGCTTACTTTACAAACCAACACACCAAACATCATGCATTTTGACCATTAAATTGACCACTCTATCGTGCTAGATCGACCACTATGTGTATCTTTTATTTTATCCAACAATACCAATCAAGTGGATTCTTTGACTTCAAACTATTACGAAAGGGTTTGTGAAATAACATCTTTATAGTGTTTACAATTATCTCATACTCTGAATCTGAATCTCATGGAGTCTGAAAAATTCTAAAAAATTGATAACTATGCATATTCATGGTTAATAACATGAAATGCAAAATATGTAATATACCCCACATATATATATATATATATATATATATATATATATATATATATATATATATATATATATATATATATATATATTTCATACTATTAACAATGAATATATATTTTTTATTATTTAATAATAAGAAATCAAATTTGGAGACCTGGACAATCTTCCTTCCACTGAATTGCAATTGCTACTTAAATTATATCATCAGAACTCATTCACTTTCACTCAATAATGTATATAAGAAATTGATTAGCTAGTTTAGCAATCAATAATGGAATTGATTTGTAGATTGATTTCACTTTGTATTGGTTGGTTAATAAGGTTAAAAAATTGAATCGGTTTGTTTGGCTATCAATAATGGAATTGATTTGTGGATTGACTTCACTTTGTATTGGTTGGTTCATATGGTTAAATAATTAATTAAGAATTAAAAAAAAAAATAGTTAATTATATATTAATTTTTTATAATATTTTATATTAATTAATTAATTTTTATATTAAATATAAAATATAAAGTAAAATATATTTTAAAAAAATAATTAAAAATAAAATTTAGAAAATGTATCTTTTAATATTATAGATTAATATTATTTTGTTATATGAAAGTGACGGTATTAATATTTATCCGAAATCTCATAAGAAATTGTTAGATGTGCATATTTGAGTGATTATTTTTGTATAATTCGAGTATTTGAGGGGTTTTTCGGCATGCTAAATCCATTTTTGAATTCAGAAATGGATTTTAAACAAAAACAATAATAGTGATTTTGTACAGATTTATGTTGTCGAATTTTGATAAAAAAAAAACATTTCTTAGAACACTTAGACCACGCCAAATTTTATTATTACATAAAAATAAACATCATATCATTAATAAATGAGATTTCCTCTCAATAAATTATGTTGAATGTTAATGAAAAAATATAAATGCTTATCTATCCTACGCTTTTGGTGACAATAAAAAAACTCATCTTTAGGGTAAAAGTTTTTCTTTCTCAATAAATTTGGTTGGATATAAATGAAATAAATAAATATCTATTATATTGCACGAGTTGAAATTGTCTAATTACAATAAGAAAACTCATATTTTAGCATCACTTATATCATGTGGTATTAAAGTGATGATATCAAAATCACTTATATCATGTTGTGTTAAATGGTAGTATTAACACACACCTTGATAACATTATGGTTTTATATTTGAATTTTATTATTACATCAAAATAAAGTTTTTACAATTTACAAAATAAGTAAACTTTTCTTTCAAGTAATTTAATTCAATTTTATTTTAAATAAGTTATCTCATTGTTCAAGTTATTTAGTTATAATCAGAAAACCTATATTTTATCACTTTATGTTTAACATCATTTATATAATGTGGTGTTAAAGTGATGGTATTAACAACACACCCCTTAATAATATTACGGTTTTACATTAGTTTTTTTTATTACATAAAAATTACAGTTTACAAAATAAACAAGTGTTGCATGGCAGCGTCCGGAACAATTAATTGTTGGTACAATTATTTGGTGATATCATCTTGGATACAACTCGTAAAAATCAATGTGAAGAGAGTTGAACCAAGAAGATGAAAGATTGTAGAATCTTACCATGAGTGTATTATGGAGACTTGAATTCTTATAACCTACTAGCCAGATCAGTAAATTGTAGGCCAATTTTGAGATCAATGGTTGGTGCACCAACTTATTTAGAATGAGTTAATGCATTGTTTGATACATTAATCATCTGTTTGTTTCAAATTTATTTTCCTCCTTTGTTGGATCACATTTTTCTTTTTGTGTTTCTTTGAAAATATATTACAAAACTGAAAGAACATCAAAGTGGCATAGAAAAAGTACAGTGGGCCGACAAACCATAGGCCCAGTTTCAAATCATGTCTCATCACTTGGAGGACATTATCATCACTTGTGACACGACGTTCTACAAATTAGTTAAGGTCAATAATCTCCATTGTCAATGTCTTGGAGAGGACATCATTGAATGAATCTATAAGGTGTTTTTTGTACTGCAACGGAAACAAATATAGAACAAGATACAAGAAAATAAGCAAACACAAAATTTCATGTGGTTCACCCAAATGTTGGGCTACGTCCACCAAGCATAGGCATCGGTTGTCTTATTATTCAGATCATGGAGATTACAGTAGACTAGCAAGTTCTCACTCTTTCTCTCTCACTCAATTGTTTGCCTCTACGGGCTTACATGAATTTATACATTCACACAAGAAATTGATTATTAAATGCAATCCCTATCCATATTCTAACTTGGTCTATTTGGTTGTAACCAATTCAGAATAATAGGATCCAAATCCATCCTTAGAGGAATTCGTTGTCACCAAATCCCAACAATCTCCACCTTAACAACAATGAACCTGATACCTTGCTCCTTCCTTTTGTTCATCGCCTTTTCTGCAAGCCAAGAGAAGCTAAGCACCATTACAACTTCTCTAATAAAACTGGTTTCATGATCTCCCATGTGCGACTTGCACGAGTTTGGATTTCCTAAGGGGTCACTCCACCTCCAACATGTCTTCCACAACTTTGTTGTGAGACATATTTAGTGATAGATCTCCTTCTATCCAAGACACCTGTATTAAAATATACATTACAATTATCACATACCATCTCAGTGTAACCATTATAGGTGACATTTATGCTTCTCAAATGCTGAAGCACCCATTTCATTGCAACACCTAAATCTTCCACGTATCTGACAACATCATTAGCATGTGAAACATATTATCTTAATCATTTCATCAAATACAACATACCTCCTACTGAAATTACATGAGACATAACCTTTTCTTCTTTATAGACAGGACCTATGCTTGAGGAAAAATTATAATGGAAAGCAAGAGGGATAAAAACTGGTTTTACAATGTTCATACTGAACTCCAACCATAGCTTGCCATTACAATCTTTTTATACTTCCATGCCCTTAATTTCTTTTGTTGCTCCTTGATCCCTCATCTGAATTGTCATGTCCAACTGAGTCATTTTCTTACTGATTTTATCCATGCTTTGGCTTGCATCGAGCATATCATCAACAAAGAACATCAAGACTGTGAATGTACTATAAACTGTATATTCATTCCTACCCTTTGAAAAATTCAGACTCACTATGAAGGATTCAAACCTCTTGTATATTTTCCTGGGTACCAGTAGGCCATACAATGAATTTTCTATCATACAAACAAATTTACCGTTGCGATTTTGAATCAACTCTTTTGGTTGTTCCATACATATTATATATCTATCAATGATGACCTTGTGAGAAGTAGGATCCCACACACAACATCCTTGTATACCACCATCATAACTTGTAGAGATATAAAACAAGCAGGAATTCAAAAACAAAGATTTTAAGTCTAGAAATGATTTACCGCTTAGCAGTACCTGCAATTATTTCTTGCTCTTATGACCTTGATGCTTATGACATAGACAATAAGATACATATGTCACTTCAGATGCCACTTCATTACTCCCTTCTATCTTATAAAGGTTATCAACCTTTGTTGCCTTCATCACTACTAAACTACATTTCGACAATGTGAGTGCTCCCCCTTGACCTGTATACTTATATCCACAAGAATCCAACACTCCCATTGAAATCAAATTTGATTTAAGCTTAGGTACACATCTAACATCAGTTAATTCCCTAACAATACCATCGAACATCCCGATTCTAATACTGCCAAACCCAATAGCTTTACAGGGAATACCATTTCCCATAAACACTACACCCTCATCAACAAATTGGTAAGAAAAGAACCAATTTCTATGTGAGCACATGTGGTGGGAGGCACCTGAATCTAACTTCCATTCTTCTTGATATTGTAAATTACTAGAAACGGATAAAACTTGATCAGTCATACCTGGATTTGTTACAGCCAAATTAGCTTCCTTCGTAGAGTTTTCCTCAGATTCCTTTCTCTTCCAACAATCTTTCTTGAGATGACCTATTTTGCCACCATACCAACATTTTTCTTTACCCTTTTTGTGTCTTGATTTAGATCGAGAAAAAATTCTCTAATTCTACTCTTTAGTTTGACCTCTAACCAACATCGCCTCTGAAGTTGAGGTTTCTTGACTAGATTTTCTCCTCATCTCCTCAGCCAACAAAGCTCCCACAACAGAGTCATAATCTAAAACATCTGTTGAGCTAAAGCTAATAGAGGTGACTAGATTATCCCAAGATTCAGGCAACGAACACAATAGTGTAATAGCCTTGTTCGCATCTTCGAATTTAACTTCCATACTAGTCAATTGAACTATAAGGGTATTGAAGGTATTTAAATGGTCAACAACTTTTGTACCTTCTTTCATCCGCAAACTGTACAATTGTCTCTTCAAGTAGATTATGCTCGTCAAGGAATTCATCATATATAGACTTTACATCTTGCTCCATAAGCCTAATGGTGTATCCTCTCCTACAATATTAAACAGAACCTCATCCGCCAGACATAAACGAATGGTACTAAGAGCTTTCGCATCCAAATCTTCTCATTTCCATCCTGTCATGGTTGTTGGTTTCTTTGACTTGTCTGCTAATGCTTTTTGCAACTCTTGTTGCACCAATAAATCCCACATCTTGAGCTTCCAGAGCTCAAAGTTGCTTTTACCACTGAACTTTTCAACTTTAAACTTTGAACTCTACATCTTAGCCATTAACACAAAAAATCTCCCAATACCCACTACTTATAAAAATCCTTTTAAATGTGGAGGAGTAATAAATAAGGTTAAATGTGAATCCTTAATAAATAAGGTTAAGTAATAACACCAAAAGGTTTAAAAAATAATAAAAAAACTTATATATACCTTTTATATCCACCTTTTAACCTTTTCTTTGACTTCAACAAAACATTCACGTGATCCACCTCACAAAAAAGTATTCCTTCCAATATTATATTAAATTCCAAATAAAACAAAGCTTCATCCCTTTCCACGGAAAATCATAACGCCTGAGAAACCCTTTAATAATCTGTGGTCGCACCTTTGTAACAGAGAATTATGAGAATTCTAGACAAAAATGGTCACTCATATGCAATGGACAACCCCAACCAGACAAAAAAGAATAGATATCTCCTGTGCGAAGGAGAACCCATGACCAGTAGAAAAGTTTACCAACAGCCGTCGCTCTCTCGGACAGAGATCACCCGCGACCATGCAAAATAAAAAATTCGTTCTCAGCTCATGAAATGAATTTCTTCAGTGATATATCTCGCCCACGGACACAGCTCACATGCACAACCACCTCTGATACCACTTGTTGTACTACAACGAAAACAAATATAGAACAAGATACAAGAAAATAAGCAAACATAGAATTTCACGTGGTTCACCCAAACATTGGGTTATGTCCACCAAGCATAAGCATCGGTTGTCTTATTATTCAGATCATGGAGATTACATCATACTAGCAATTTATCACTCAGTCGTTTACCTCTACGGGCTTACATGAATTTATACATTCACACAAGAAACTGATTATTAAATGCAATCCCTATCCATATTCTAACTTGGTCTATTTGGTTGTAACCAACATAGAATAATATGATCCAAATCCATCTTTGGAGGAATTCGTTGTCACCAAATCCCAACAATTTTTGTATAATGGAGTTGGGGGACATCATTGAATGAATTTATAAGGTGTTTGTACAATGGAGTTGGTTTTCTTAAGTAAAAGTAATTATAAAAATTATTATAAATCCATAAAAAACTTGGATATGTGTGTACAATGAAGTTGGTTTTCTTAAGTAAAATTAATTATAACAATTCTTATAAATCCATAGAAACTTGGATATATAAATTATCATGCTTGTGTACAAATAGAATAAATTACATTAGTGAATAATTTTTGAAATTAAATGTTTGTCTCCACTTGTCAAACAAATGAAATAACTAATTTTTTAAAACTAAATTTGTGTCTCCACTTCTTCTCAAACAAATGAAGTAAATGTCATTGTTAAAACTTTTTTAAGGCTAACCATTTGTCTTGTATGCATTTCTTTTCCATATTTAGAAAATAATCATCCTTACATGATATTATTGGGACCATTCTTTTATGGTTTAATTATGAGTCTTGTTTGCATAGCGTTATCATCTTTTGAAGATAATTAAACTATTATTTTAACATGGCATGCTTTTGATAAGTTTCACCCCTACCTTTATAAGATGATAAATACACATAAAACTATATATATTAATCTATTGTACCAAAGGAAATGAAATGAACTTATGAAAATATAGTAGAATAAAATAGATGTGACAAGGTGTGGGGCTTGGCGGACTAGCAGGTTCAATTTATAGTCATGCTTATGTATCAAGATTTCGATCGACAACAACATGAGATTTAATAATTTATAGAATATTATAACATTGTACCAAGATTTATAGTAATTTATATAATGGTATAACACTTTTTACTTAAAGAATAGTATAAACAATTATTTAAATTTTATTCAATATTATTTTTAATGTTTTTAAATGTAAATTAGAATTTTGGAATTTTGATTTTGCTTATGATAATAAAGGTTTGTACCTAGAAATTGATCATTCTCGACTTTAAAGTTAAAATAGATATATACTTGTATATACTATTTTATATTAATATTAATAAATTAACTATAGAGTAAAATTAATGATATATATCCTATAATATTAATATTAAATATCTTATTCATTATTAATATGTGATAATGTTTTGTTAAATTTTAATCAATTAATTATTCATATTTATTTTTATTTTTCATTTTTCATGTCCCTATACATTTATGTCATATACCTATAAAAATATAGTAGAATAAAATAGATGTGGCAAGGTCAGCTGGTTGGCGTACTAGTGGGTTCACATTTATAGTCATGCACCTCAACATGATATAATTTATAGAATATTATAGCATTGTACCAATATTTATAGTAATTTATATAATTCTATAATACTTTTTACTTAAAAAATAGTATAAACAATTATTTAAATTTTATTCAATGTTATTTTAAATGTAAATTTGGAATTTATAAATGTTTGTACCTATAAATTGATCCTTCTTAACTCTAAAGTTAAAATGGATATATACTTGTATATATTATTTTATATTAATATTAATAAATAAACTATAAACTAAAATTAATGATATATATCCTATAATATTAATATTAAATATCATATTCATTATGAATATGTTATAATGTTTTATTAAATTTTATTCAATTAATTATTCATATTTATTTTTATTTTTCATTTTTCATGTCAAGGTGTTTCTTGATATACATCTTGCACCCAACACTTCTATCATATACATTTTGCACCCAACACTTCCGTCATATACATTTTGCACCCAACAATTCCTTCATGTAAGTATAAAAATATAATAGAATAAAATAGACGTGACAGGTTAGTAATTTATAGAATATTATAATATTGTACCAAGATTTATAGTAATTTATATAATACTATAACACCTTTTATTTAAATAATAGTATAAACAATTATTTAAATTTTATTTAATATTATTTTAAAATGCAAATTTGGAATTTTGATTTTGTTTATGATAATAAAGGTTTGTACCTAAAAATTGATCATTCTTGACTCTATAGTTAAAATGGATATATACTTGTATATGCTATTTTATATTAATATTAATAAATAAACTATAAAGAAACTGGGCATTGGTCAATTCCTAAAACGCCATGGGATGAAAGAGTGTGTTACCTTTGTGACACTAAGAAGGTTGAAGATGAAAAGCACTTTCTCTTA
>JASDQU011313979.1:24769-38173 GCA_032191745.1 Picea mariana
AAAATTTCTCTTGGTGTAGACTAACAATGGGCATTTCTTCCCTAGATTGTTGACTATATAATCCTATGGACCCCTGGATGCAAAGAAAACAACAAGTGAGAGAATGTTGGGTATGTGTTATATTCTTTGCATGTGTGTGGGGGGACACGTCAGATTCGAAAAACTGGTTCTGATGATCCCTCTAGTAGTTCTCTTTGTTTCGTGTGCACCGGATGCTTCCTAGAGGGGTCCCAGGTATGGCCCCCCTGGTTACGTGCAGCGTTCAGGGAAACACCCCAGAATTTTTTTTTGGGCATTTTTTTGTTATTTTTAGTGGATTTTGCTATTTTTAGCAGTTTTCTAAAGTAATATAAAATTAAGGGATTAGGGTTTTGGTATCTACGAAATACCTAAAAACATTGTATACATATTGTATGGTGAATGGTGAAATTAATACAATTAAGAGTTGAAAGGTTTTCTCCCGGCCATTGATTAATTTCTGTTTTGCTTAAGAATCTATATGCATTTCTTTACTTCATAAGTTTAAAACTTACACAATACACATGTAAAGTTAGAGTATTGATTCGTAAAACATCTCATCAACAAAATTGCAAAGTGGTAAGAAATTTGCACATCTTCATATGCCTCTTTGCTGATTAAATTTATAATGGAATTAGTATGATATTGTTTTTGTACCCAACATAACCATAACGTAAAAATATGATGAACTCTTGAAGCAATTCGTACTATTTCCCAAAGAGTCAAAATATAAGAAAGGAAAATATCAATATAGTCAAGAACTATTGTTAGATAAGTCTCTGTACACAATATCATCTCTTTCAGACCACATGTGCTTCTCATATCTTTCAAACACCTCTAAACATGCCTTGAATTAATGCGTTGTGTTGAACCCAAATTTTGTCGATCACTCCTCTTTATATATTCAATTTTAAGCTTGTGATCATCCACTTTAAAATTGTTATAAATCATTTTGACATGGTTAAAATTAACATTTTCGTTTCCAATAATCAAATCTCGTTTACCACTAAACAAAGGATTCACTAAATTTTTGCTATTGTGGATGTAATCTTGGTCATGAAGCCCTCTTACTTTGAAAACATCATACAATCAAGTTATCCTCCATCCTTCCCAAGGAATTTGATATCTAATTCTCGTAGTTGATGAATAGTTCTTCAACATAAGTTTTCTTCTTCTACTATCTCCATTTGAGGAATGACTAATAATAGGTCCCAAAAAAATTTCAACATATTTCTTCCACATGTCTTCTATTTTTCCCCATTGTTGATGAATAAAATTTGCATTGAACCTATTCCACATTGGACGAACAACCATAACCAAATGGGGAAGCTTCTCATGTAAAGGGTTTGCAATAATAACATGTGCATAATGGCCAGTCACATAATTCTTAAAAGTATCTGTAATAATCTTGTATCTCGCAACACCCTCACCAATTGTCACCAAGAAATGTGATTGACACATATGTTCTTCTTTCTTACTACAAAATCCCACCAATGTATCACTTTTTACTACCCACCTGACATATTTTTTCACGATAGTCTCATCTTCAACAAGCGATACATAAATTGGGCCCTCTATACCATGTTTGGCTTTATAAGAAGCATAAACTTTCCCAACTATCGTGCTCCCTTGGGATATATCCCAATGATTTTCTAACTTGCCTTAAATTCGTAGATATTTAAGAGCTATGTTGTAGTATGAGATAAATTACGAGAATGTTTGATCCAGGTGGATATTGGTGGCCACCCACCTTTTCCTATTGGCTCAAAACAGTTTTCTGGCAATTTTGGTAATTTACTATTTTTAGCAGTTTTTAACTTCAGGGGCCATTTTGAGGCCCTAAATGACGTTTCTGGGAAAATGGGGAGAAATATGGAAGTTCCTTCGATATTTCCTCCAAAATGAATCTCCTCGACGATACCTTTCCAACGGGCTATCATGCGCCTAAAACAAAGATCATATGCAAAAGTTACGACCCCAGGAAGTTGATGTACTAACTTACCCAAACGGGGCCCACATGAATTTTGGCACTTCATCTCCTAGGGTTAGGTTTTTGGATGTATAGGGTTTTTGGAATTCTTGTTTATTGTAAAAATTCCTTCAGAGCCTCATTGTAATCATCTTCTTGCGAATGCGAGTAGCCGTCACATCTCTTCTCGGAGATAAATTGCCACCATTCTAGTGAGTCTTTCACTCTGTACTTTTATAGTCTCTGTACATTTATTTCATTAATAGAAATCATGTATTACTGTATCTCTGTGTTTATGGTTGAATCTCGGATAAAAAAAAATTATATTATTGGATATCTGTGATATCTATGTGCATTTCTTTATTATATCTCTGCTCTCATTTCATGCCGAAAATAATCCAGATCAATGTTATCATTAGTTCTTTACATAGAGAAACATATGTTATATCATTATACACACACACACACACATAGAGATACATGGAAGCATACCCAAGTAATGGGAGAACCATCAAATGAAATTTATTATATGTGTAAAATAACTTTCTTCTCTCTCTATTACATACTCACACACACACACACACACACAAAGTTACTTGTCGGTTACAATTCTTAACTACCTGGTCGGTTGAATATAATTGACTGTTTGAACGAACCCTCTATTTGAATTGTGTGATCAACTTGTTTGGTCGACCAATGGGTTTAGTTGAGAGATCCAACTAGCCCCTAAAACATCTCCCCCCCCTCAATTTCTTTCTCGCCCCAAGCAAGGGGGAGCATGTTTGCCCATGTTTTTCGCGAAACCAAAATGCCAACCTATTAATTTCTTATACAGACGCTAAAGTTAATGGATCCATGGGAGGCTATTAAACCATGTCACGAGTCCCAAAGGAGGTGTTGACCACCAAGTCAACAATGTGCTCCCTAACAAAAACTAAGGCACTCAGCACCAACCGAGAAGACTCGAACCCGCAACCCTTCACTATGATACCAATTGTTGGACCATGTTTGCCATTAAACCAAAAGGTTGACTTGCTAGTTTTCAATAGAACCACCAGAGTTAATGGATCCACGTGAGGCTGCTAAACCATGTAACAAGTCCCTAAGGA
The DNA here is from genome assembly GCA_032191745.1 of Picea mariana. Lineage (NCBI taxonomy): Eukaryota > Viridiplantae > Streptophyta > Pinopsida > Pinales > Pinaceae > Picea > Picea mariana. The sequence goes on from JASDQU011313979.1 coordinate 27,866, forward strand.
GGTGATAACCACCAAGTCAACAGAGTGTGAATATTACATTTGATAAGAATTTGACAGATCCTGCTGGCACCCCCAAAGAGGTTTTCACTAGTAGGTTACATGATTTTTTAAAAGAGAGAGAGATACAATTTTTGAGAATGAGAAAGAATTAATAGTGTCTTTGCAAAAGAGAAGAATTATGAAGTCGACTTGTGTTGGATTCTTCAATTTGGCTATGATGGTGCAGGATATGTGTTATTGGACTTGACTTCTTCAAAATATTTCCTTAATCCGTCAGACCGACGAGATTTAGATCTTTTGTCGATCTGTCGACTTGCACCTAAAACTTTTCTTAAGGCTGATTGTACAAGACTTTGGAGGGGATTTATATATGCCACAAAATCAAACAAAAATATATGTGTTATTTTTTACAACGCAGGTATTCCAACAGAGGATGAACACATTTATTAACCACTCACACAACCAGATCAAAGATCAACACACCAATGTTTTGACATGGTAAAACCCATATGGGGAAACATCCATGACCCCAACCAACATGGCCACTTGGAGAAATTTATTAATACAAAATAAAAATATTACAGAGAGATTTACAAGAGAGTTTCTCACAATTTATCATTTACAAATGACCCTCCATGTTATTTAAATAGAGATCATGGAGCAATTGGGTGTTAAGTGATCTGAAAATGAAAAAGGTTTGTGTATACAAATTTGCAAGTGAAATATTTATGTGACTTAGGCAATTGGATCAAGTATGCAAGCACATAAAATTAATGATATTTTACTTAACATGAACAACATAAAGAATCATAAACAACCATCAAAAGTACACACATAACACAACAAAATGGTAAAGGAGTTCACCCCTCTCTTGGGATACATCTCTTGGTCCAACTTCCAATGGATCATTTTCATTATATGCTCAAAGTGTTAAAATTAGTGCTTTACAATTCTCAGAATGAAAAATATATGGCTTCAATGGCTCCAAAATGTCCAAAAACCCCTGGCTGGGCTCTTCCTACACCTGGTTTGGCCAAAAACTGAGAAAAATACACTCCCTGGAAGTTTTTTCCCAATAACTTGTTGTACCTACTCACCAAAATGCACCTTTGTCCAACTGAACTTGGCCTTTGTGTGTTTCCCATACCAAAAACACAGCATATGTGTCGTTCCACAATTTAGGCAAATTTGTTGCATCGTTAGGGGGGACTAGCACCTTTCCCAACGAAGGTTATGGTCGTGTGGCCCCATGTGGAAAAGCGATGACCTACAAATCCGCGAACCTGTCGGCTTATTCATTGGAGCCCCGTGCACTGGTTATATGGAAAAGGTGTAAGTTTTTCATGATCAAGGGTTGAGGCTAAGCCTCGACCCTTTTCTACCCGGAATGAAACATAAAGCAAGTTTAAATAAATGTTTTGAACATTAGGTGTTAAGAACTAATGTAGGTGGGCTGGTATCCATACCTTTTACAAGACTTTCCCCATACCCAGAGGTCACGGGTTTGACCCCGGCGGAGCCCATACCAGGGATGATTTTAAGGATGGAAATTTGTTTTAAAATGTAGAAACCTTGGCGAATATTATTAATCCTTCATATGTCAACTATAAATGTTTGGCGATATTTTTGTAAAAATATTCAAACTTATAAGGATTTTAATTATAAAATTTTGGCGATTTTTAAGGTAAAATAATTTTATCCTATAGTATTTGGGCAAATCATTTTTAAAATAACAAATCTTGTTTTTGGAAAAACCATGGAAAACTAGCCCATGAGAAAAATTTATCCCCTAAAATCATCCATGGCCCATACCAAAATTTTAAACCATCAACCAATTACAGGGTGCCACGTGATAGCCCCTAGCTCGGCCATGTGGCGCCCTTCCATTCGCTCTTTACACCGAGTCAGCACAGGATTGGTTCTTGAAACACCACTTTCCAACTCACCTGCCAAATCACCTACCACATCACATGTCCACATTAGCATGTATGACCGTACGGTCAGCTACCATGTGGCGTGTACCAAGTATACTGACTATACAGTCAACATTTTTTTGCATGTTTGGGAAAACAGACAAAATACAATATCTCTCGCATATGAACTCTGTTTGAGCCTGTTCAAGTTGCATTGGGATTTTGAGGACAAGATATATGCAATGAATCCATTTTGGAGAAATTTTGATCACTTTTATTTTTGAGCATTTTTTTGATCCCTTGGATCACTCCTCCCCATTGGGAAGCTTTTGGACCTCCAAAAGACTACTTTCAATCAATATGAATATGAGGGTACAATTCCATCACCTTTCCTACCTCAATCCATTTAGCTTTTCTTGGATTTGTTCCTTTAAGACCAACACGAAGGTACTCCACATTCCATCGTTTTGAAGTTCTTATCTTTCTGTCAAGGATTGTATCCTCATGCAATTCTAAAAGATATTCTAGCGAGAAGTCATCTATGGAAGGAATATGAACATGCTCTTCTTAATCATCAATCAAAGGAGGCTCATACAATCTCAATTTCTCAACATTAACGACTGCATACATTTGCATATAAGGAGGCAAATCCAAACAGAAGGCATTGTTACCAATCTTTTCAAGAATCTTGAAAGGTCCATATCTAATTGGTTTCAGTTTTTTACCTTCTCCTTTAAGCCTCTCTTTGCTAATGTAAATCTAAACTTCATCTCCAACATGGAAACTATGATCAACATGATGCTTGTCATGTCTTGTCTTGTACTTGGCTTGGCTCTTTTCCAACCGTTCTTGTACCATTTGATGCACCAACTGAATTTGTTCAATGAACTTATTTGTTCTATAAATTTCATAATGACCATCAATAGAAAATCCTTCCCAAAGATAAAATCTAAAGGATATTTTGGTAAATAACCAAAACATACCTCAAATGGATATGTTTTAGTTGATGAATTCTTAGCCCAATTATAAGCATGGTGAATGTAGTGTAGGTGATCATCCCAAAGCTTAGGATTTTTGCTGTAATAACCACGAAGAAGATGTACCACTGTTCTATTCACCACTTTTTCTTGACCATCAGTTTGTGGATGAAATCCTATGCTCTTTTTCAACTTGGTGTCCATGATTTCCCATAGGCTTGACCAAAAGTTCCCAATAAATCGAGAATCTCTATCAAAAATAATGGATTTGGGAAACCCAAAATGTACCCAAACATGCTGAAAGAACATTTGTGTCGTTTGTTCACCTATAACCTGCTTCTTACAAGGCATAAAAATACACATTTTTCTGAAACTGTCAACCACAACATAAAGATAATCATGATTCTTTTTAGACATAGGTAATCTTCCTACAAAGTCCATGGAAATGCTTTCCCGAGGACGAGAAGGAACCGGAAGTGGAGTATACAATCCTAACTTTTTGTTTCTAGGCTTAATTGCAACACATAAAGAGCATCCTCTTACATATATTGAAACACTTTCATTCATTTTAGGCCAATAGAAATACCTTTGCAAATTAGCCATTGTCTTAGCTACACCAAAGTGGCCAACAATAAGAGAAGAATGTGCTTCCCTTATGATGTTGACTCTTTCACCCTATCGAATACATAGCTTGCAAAGATGATACACAAGCTTATCATGCACATGGTAATCCAATTCCTCAACCTGGTTAGAATGACACAAAGTTGCATAAACCTCTTTAAAATCAACATCTAAAGAATATTGTTCAACATAACTCTCATGCATGGTAGAACTTTGCTTAAGAATAACTGAAGCACTAACAATAGGCCTAGAAATAATATCAAAATTTTTGTTATAAATGCCTTTCTTATACCTGATAACCAAGTGGAATTGTTGTAGGAAACCCATCCATCTGAAGTTCCTTGCTTGTTGTAGCTTTGTTTGTGATTGTAAGTATTGCAATGGTTGATGATATGTGTGACTGATAGTTTATTTTCCCAACAAATAATGTTTCCATTTTTTCACACTTTGTACCAATGCATACAACTCCTTATCATATGTAGGATAATTAATCACAACACCATTAAAAGTTTCAGAATGAAAACAAATGGGCTTACCATGTTGCAACAAGACTGCTCCCATTGCATAGTTACTTGCATATGTTTATATCTCAAATGGCTATCTCAAATCATGAAGTGCAAGAACTAGAGCTGAACTAATCTTCTCCTTCAATGCATCAAAATATTTTTGTTTCTTGCCTCCTCATTGGAAAACTTGTTTGATGCTTGTCACTACATGTAATGAAGATGCAATTGAAGAGAAGTTAGCAATAAAATTTCTTACCTATGTTACATTGTTGGGCTTGGTCCAATCCAAAATGACTTTGACCCCTGAAGGATCTATTTTCAATTCTACTCCTCCAACAATATGCCCCAAGTAAACAAGTGAGGTCTTTGCAAACTCACATTTAGACATATTTAAAAAAAAAAAAATCTTTCTTCAAGACATCTAAAACTTGCTTTACATGCCTAACATGCTCGTCACAATATTTGCTAAATATCAAGATGTCATCCAAGTAGACAATCACACAATCATATAGAAAATCCCTTAAAACTTGATTCATAACTCTCATGAATGTAACAGGAGAATTACAAAGCCCAAATGGCATAACCATCCATTCAAACAAACCTTGCTTTGTTTTGAAAGTTGTCTTCCATGTGTCTCCTTCAACAATCCTAATTGTAATATTGTTCAAGGCTCTGAAATATACACACATGCACCATGTACCATCTTTATTTGGTACTGAAACAATTGGTGACCCGCATGACGATGTGCTTGGCATGATAACCCCTTTGTGAAGCAACTCTTGGATTTTTTTTTTAATTTCAACATTCTCCATGACTGACATCCTATACATACCAATGCTTGGAAGAGGAAAATCTTGCTGCAACTGAATCTCATGTTGGATACCCCATTTAAGAGGTAATCCTTTTGGTTCCTGAAACATCTCATCATATTGGTTAACAACCTCATATAAATCAAATTTTAACTTTGCATCACAACCTTGGAAAGCTTCTTTTTCAACATTGTCTTTTGGTTTGATCATCAAGAGTACAAATTTCTTACTAGCATTGACTAATCTCCTCATTTTTCCAACATTTACAAGTGACAAATTCAACTTCTTTGTATGTGCTCTAACAATGTACTCAACTCCATTTTTAAACAAATGATATTTGTTCTCATGACAATGAGAGATGGCTCTCCTATCATATAAATATGGGCTTCCCAACACAATACCACAAATATCCAATGGAATAACATCAAGTTGTACCTCATCTATAAAGTTTGTAGTGACGGAAAATCTAAGTTTACATCTTCTTGTCACATTCAATTTGGCATTGTCACATATCCATCCTAACAGATATGGTTTAGGATGAGGAGTAGTTTCCAAATGCAATTTCTTAACCGTGTCTTCAGAAATGAGGTTTTCTTGAGATCCAATATCAAATAGAGTATCTATCTTGGTATGATTTGAAATAAACCTTAAGTGGAAAATATTTATTCTTTCTTTTTCATGTTGAGTTTTATTGAGGCTACTACTTGAAGAACTAGTACTTGCAATAGAGTCCTTACCTTGAAAACTCATGGCTGTGATTTTTGTTTCATCTCCCGAATCAGATCTTAAATCATGTTGTGTAGTTGCAGTAGTCTTTGGTTAAGTTTTTTTGTTGAAATTTTTGGGTCTCATTTCAGGAGGAAGTTTCCAACAATGGTCTTCATCATGGCCATCTTTTGAACAATGTTTACATGAGATTTTTTCTCCCTCTTTCTTGACTGAAGCTGCCCTCTTGAGGAGTATTATTCCCTCTTGCTTCACAATGAGTTTTCTATACACAAACTTCATCTAGATTTTTAGGGTTAAACATGAGAATTGTGTGTCTCAAATAGCTATGCAATCCTCCAATGTATTTGAGTAAAGTTTATTGAGAAGATAAATCTATACCCAAAATCAAATCTCTTCTTCTAAATTCTTGAGTGTAGCTTTGTACACTTTGCCCTTTAGCTTGTCTAAAAATTTTTCAATCCATGATAGCTTTCTTCATGTATGCTAATGGATAAAATTTCCTTTTAAGTGCAACAATAAAATCATTCCAAGAGGATAAAACTTTACCACGATTTTTCATGTCCTCTTGAGTTTTGTCTTCCCACCAAATGAGTGTTGCACTTTCTAATCTAAGAGAAGCAAGTTGAATCTTAGTTTCATCATATTTGATTCTTTATATCCTACAATACACTTCAATTTGACGAATCTAGTTATCCAATTTCTCAGCATTTACCTCTCCATCGTACATAGGAAATTCAAACTTAATATCAAGATTAAACAAAGGAGTTTGTGGAGGAATTTTACCATGTTCTTTTGGAGAAGTTGGAGGTGGTTGTGAGATGGTAGAAGATGTGGAATATGGACGTGAAGGAGGTGGAGTATCACCATTCCCTCCATTTCCTTTTGGATTTTTATCACTACTATCTTCATTACCTCTTGGAGGATTTGAGCTTTCACATTAAAACCTTGCATTCCTTTCTTCAAATAAAAATTTCACCATTTATATCATATCATAAAACGATTTTCTGAAAGTTTCATCTTCTGAAGTAGGTATTTCCTGACTCTCTTCCTGAACCATAATTGGTGAATGCCTCCTTGAAGCTTGAGGTGAATTTATAGTTCTCCTTCTTGAAAGTTGAGAACTTGTCTCTACAAGTTGACCTTCTCCTCTTGTGAGATTCAACCTTTCAAGCATCAGAAAAGAAAACACTTTCAAACAATCAAACCTTCAAAAACCTTTGCTCTGATATCAACTTGATTTGAAAATGAAAAAGGTTTGTGTAGACATATTTGAATGTGAAATATTTATGTGACTTAGGAAATTGGATCAAGTTTGCAAGCACACAAACTTAATGAGTTTTTACTTAACATGAACAACATAAAAAATCATAAATAGCCATAAAAAGTAAGCACATAACACAACAAAATGATAAAGGAGTTCACCCTTATCTTGGGATACATCTCCTGGTCCATCTTCCAAGGGATCATTTTCATTATATACTCAAATTTTCAAAATCAGTGCTTTACAATGCTCATAATGAAAAATAGATGGCTTCAATGGCTCCAGAATGTCCAAAAACCCCTAGTTGGGCTCTTTGTGCACCTGGTTTGGCAAAAAACTGAGAAACATACACTCCCTGGAAGTTTTTCCCAGTAACATGTTGTATCTGCCTGCCAAAATGCACCTTTTTCCAATTGAACCTGAACTTTGTGTGTTTCTCGTGCCAAAAACCCATCACGCGTGTTGTTCCGCAATTTGAGCAAATTTTTCACACCATTAGGGGGGACTAGCACCTTTCCCAACGGAGGTTATGGTTGTGTGGCCCCATGTGGCCAAGCACCAACCTACAAATATGCACACCTGATGGCTTATCTGTTGGATCCCTGCGCACTGGTCATATGAAAAAGGTGTAATATTTTCATGATTAAGGGATGGGGCTAAGCCTCGACCCTTTTCCACCTGGAATGAAACCTAGAGCAAGTTTAAATAAATGTTTTGAACATTCGGTGTTAAGAACTAATGTAGGCATGTTGGTAGCCTGACCTTTTTCAAGACTTTGCCCATGCCTGTAGGTTGTGGGTTTGACCTCAGCGGAGCCCATACCAAACTTTTAAACCATCAACCAATTACGGGGTGCCACGTGGTGGCCCCTGGCTGGGCCATGTGGCACCCTTCCATTCGCCCTATACACTGACATGTGTCAACATATGATTGGTCCATGAAACACCACTTTCCAACTCAACTGCCAAATCACCTTCCACATCACCTATCCACGTACGCATTTATGGTCGTATGGTTAGCTGCCACATGGCCTGTATAGACTATACAATCAACATTTTTTTGTGTGTTTGGGAAAATAGACAGAACACTATATCTCTTGCATACAAACTCCTTTTGAGCCCGTTCAAGTTGCATTGGGATTGTGAGGATAAGATCTACGCAATGAATTCATTTTTGAGCAATTTATAGCACTTCGGTTTTTGAGCATTTTTTTTAGCCCCTAGATCATTAAGCTATGAATCAATGTAGACATTAAGATCTAGGAGAATATGAGCCGCCATATCACTCTATGTCGGGAACATATAGCGACCGTCGGATTTCCTAACTACAAATGCATACTAATGCATACTAAATAAACACACTAAGAAACAAAATTTTACCTAACGACACATTAGACCAAGTTGATCTTAACTAACTCCTAAGTGTCTAAATATCCTAACATCCTCCCTTAAGAACAACTTGGGATAGGATTGAAGGATTTACAAAGGAGACACAATAGGAGAAGTACAGAGACATTAGAGCCTATCCCCCCTAAATTACAACTTCTTAAGCTCCTAACTTAGATCGAAGTTTGGAAAACTTCGCTTATATACGTGACTTTGTGAAAATGTCTGCAACTTGATATTCTATACGGAAAAAGAGAATTTCATTAAATTGATCATGAATGAGCTTTCTGATGAAGTGCATGTGTATCTCAATGTGTTTTTTGCACTAATGCTAAACTAGGTATTTGGCAATCTTGATGGCACTCTGATTGTCACACTAGAGGGTTGTCGAATGTTGCTATTGGAATGCAAACTCTGAAAGGATCTCTCGAAGCCACAAGGCTTCTTGACTTGCATTAATTGTTGCTCAGTACTATGCTTCTGCTGAAGAAAGAGAAATTTCCTATTGTTTCTTACAGACCCAAGTGATAGGCCCTGAAACAAGACTAAAAACATAACCTGAAGTATACTTTCCATCATCAAGGTCGCTAGCCCAATTTGAATCAGTGAAACCAACCAATAAAGGAGTCCCCCTGAGTTGTAATGCATCATGAAATGAACTGTACCCTGTACATACCAAAGTATTCTTTTAGTTGCTTTGCAATGAATTTCATAGGGTGTTTTCATATACCGGGCAACAAGACCAACAACAAAGGAAATATCATGATGGGTATGAGTCAAGTACAAGATGCTACCAACTAACTGATAGTACAAAGTGGCATCAACTTCAGGAGAAGTACAGGTGGCAACAAGTTTGACTCTAGAATGGAAGGGAGAAGGGGCTAGTTTACAATCTTCCATATGAAAGCGATGAAGAAGATCACAATCATACTTAGACTGGGAAAGAAAAATCCCTTCCTTGGTTTGCAAAACTTGGAGGCCAAGGAAAAAGTGCAAAAATTCTAAGTATGTCATTTCAAGTTTCTTCTTAAGGTGGGTTTTCACATGGTTTAAAATTTTTGGCTCACTACCAGTGAGGATAAGGTCATCAACATAAAGAACAAGGATTATGAGATGGATTTCTACTTTCTTGGTATAGACATTAGGATCATAATGGCATCTAGAAAATTCATTGTAAAGAATAAAGTTTTCCATTTTGGCATACCAAACTTGGGAAGCTTGCTTAAGACCATAAAGAGATTTCTTAAGGAGAAAAACAAGACTAGAGTCATTCTAGACATAGCCAGGAGGTTGTTCCATGTATATTTATTCTTGAAAATCCCCATGCAAGAATGATCTAAAAATGAAGAAGACTTGTATTCTTGAAAATATTTGCAAGTTTTAATTCATGTGTTCAAATGCAAATGGATCAATTTTGCAAACACAATTTTATAGAAATTACACATTCAAGATGCATATAAACAACAACAAATAACAGTGAACAGAAAACACATAACACAACAAATGATAAAGAAGTTCACCCCTCTCTTGGGCTACATCTCCTGGTCCAGCTTCCAGTGGATCTTTTGTATTATTTGCTCAAAGTGATAAAATATGTGCTTTGCAATGCTCAAAATGCCAAATAGATGGCTCCAATGGCTTTAGAACATCCCAAAACCCCTAGCTGGGCTTTTTCGGCATATCGTTTGGCCAAAAATTGAAGAAGATAGGCTTCCTGGAAGTTCCCCTTCAAACTCGTTGTCTCTGGATCGCCAAAATGCACCTCTTGCACCTCAACCTAGCCCCCACACACATATATGTGTTAAAACCCAGCACCGAGTGCAATCGTACAAACGGTGCAAATTGTAGGACGGTTAGGGCGTGCCCAGCCCCTAACCACCAAGTTCGTGGGCATGTGGTCTACCATACGACCTCACGCACATATAAAAGGGGCCAAGTCCCAAATCAAATGATAGAGCGACAAGTGTCGGCGCGGTTTCATAACCAAATAAAACTCCCACGCAATACATTGACCACCGTTCATATGTGTATGGACCACCGGTTATATGTGTTATGGCCGACTGGTTATATGTGTTATGACTCTGTTTGAACCGCACGTGGGTAGTCA
>JASDQU011313983.1:0-24669 GCA_032191745.1 Picea mariana
AAGATTAAAACTGAGTTCGCATTCTCGAGACTCGGGACTTGTGAATTTGAGATATAAGTGTCCAACTTGTGAGATTATGAAATCTCAAAAAACCTTAAGGAAAGACATGCTCGCGAAAAAACGGGTCCTTCGTAAGTTATAAAGCATTACTATTCTGGCCATGAAAGTTCTCTCAGAGTCTTATGATTTTTTTTTGGAAGGAAAGAAAAGAAAAAACAGCTCTAGATCATAAGTGTCAGATTTTTCCAAATTTGTGTAAGGTGAAAAAACAGGGGTGGCTCCAACAGCTCCCACAATCAATATTTGAAATTTGGGGCCAATTTGGTCCAAAATGCATTATTTGGGTAAAAAATACAAATGGTATAGTAAAATTGGTTTTCTTTTTTACTATTTATAGAAAAAATTTACCCACTTTACATAGTTTTGTCTAATATTTTGGCCTAATGGACTAATACGACAGTGGATGGAGTTGGTTTTGGTGGTTTTATCCATGGCTTCTTACAGTTTTCAGGGCCATGTCACCCGTTTGTAACTTTGGAGAGGTATTTTCGTCATCCAGCAAATAGGATAGATCACCAATCCATTATGAACACTTGCATCATCCAATGGTTGCAGCTCATATGCATTACATACAAAACCATTTAATAGTAACATGAAACCTTTTATCTATGACTAGAAGTGTCATTATTGAATGTTAGAGAATTACTAAGCATGGGTACCCTAGTTAGATCCCCTGCTCCATTCGGTACCCATGCAGATATTTTTGTCTATAGGATCAGGAGTCCCTTGTAGCTAATACATGACTTTATGTTTGAACCTAATTTCTTACTCATAAGCATGTTGACCTATACCTATAGGACTCTTAACAAGTCTGGTTTAAGCTCTTTTCCGACTCTCTCAAAAAGTGAAAAAATTATCGAGTGAAATTGTCTCTTTCACACTCGTAAATTGGATTTGAAAGGATGTTTATTTGTTTTAAGTTTACCCCTTTTTCAAACCAAGTAAATTAAGATTATGAAAAAGGAATTTTTTTGCGTTAAGTTGTAATTGCATCTCATTCTCTTTCTTGCAGTATTGAGCCTATTGTCGATTCTCACTTTTGCGTTATAAGCCTTTCACCTTAGCAGTTTGCATCATCGTCCAAGTAGAGCCTTCTTTATATCATTTTCATCTTGACACCCTATACCAAAGAGGAAACATTCCCCTGAGTTTCTATATCCCGCATGCACCTCTTTGCATTGAGCATAGGTATGTTCCACCACTGGAACTAGTTGCTTAGTTGTGACACTTGTTTCCTCCTCTGTATCATAGCATTCATTTGACTATGAAAAAAAAAATACGGGTGAGAAAAGAATATTATCTTATATTGGCAGTAGTCATGTTGCCTTTGAATAGAGCACAAACTTTTGAGTCCACATGTCATCAAAATTTTGGGTTTAGCATGACCTTAGGAATTTGACCTCGTTACTAAGAGTTTACTCTCGCAATTGGTTACTCTTCCAGTCCCTATGGAGAATTTTGATCGGTTCCTCCTGCATCACAAATTTTCATCATTGATTCTATGTTGCCAGAGTCTTCCATATGTCTCATGCTCTTGTTCAAAGGATGTCTATAAATCTATGTCGACCATTCCTCAAAACTCTTGACTTTGCATGTCAGTCATACCCTCAGTGTGTCTCAAAATTACATGAATTTGTAGTCCTATTTTGCACCTTGGTCCTATTTTCATCATTGGTACGTAACCTTCAACCCAACAGTCAACATTTCATCATTGGTTGTTGACTGGGGGGTTTCCCTTGTGTTCGACGACAAGAAATATATTCACACATTGGGATCCATGCAGTGTCTTGGATTCCATTAGCCTTATTGGTGGTTTCCTTGCATTTGTCAGTATTTTTCCTTATTGGTTGTTATTGAGAGGGTATTTTTCATGTACTGATTGCATCTGGCACACATAAAAGATGCACAGGGTTGTTGGTTTGTGAACATGTTCTTCTTATGATTTCTTCCAAACCATCAAGCTCATGCTTTGTACCTCATGTTGAATGTTGAGAGATGCCTCAATGTACTCCTTTTAGCGAGTATCATTCCATCGACTTCATCCCATCTATTCTGGAAATGAGACCTAGAGTCCTATGAGTACCTAGAGGCGTGTAGTCATTAGTGGCAGGTTCTCCCCCCATCGATAGTTGGGAATACATCAATGTCCCTCGATCGATGTATTCTTCAAGCATTCAACCCAGACACCTTTATTCAAACTTGTAAGAATGTACTCAGTGCCTTGATACCTACTTTCATTATTGGTAGGTTGTCTCATGTTTGTTAACGGTATACCTTAATGACTAGTAATCAAACGAAGTCTCAATCATTTGACCTCAAATTATTTATTCACATGATGTTTAATTGCACCTTTGGATAATCATGTAGAAGACTTGAAGACATTAGTTCATAGTGCATCTTTCCTGAGTTGTTTCTATCTTTCATTGGACCAGTACCTATGTGACTTCAGTGATCATGGGAAATCAAATTGTACTTCATTGTATAAAGATATCTTCAAATTGATTTTGAGACTGGTTTTACTGGGTTGTGTTCATGACTATGATAGCATTTGGCATATAGTAACATTTTCATTTCCTACTCATGGCCATTAATAGTTGTTTGGTATATTTTTGCATGGATCTGCAGTGTAATTCAAATTGGCATCCATGTGCGCAAAGTTAGTACATTGTAATATTCTCATGAGAAACTATTTCTTCCAGTTGAGTCTCCATTACTCCACTTCTAGGTATTATAATGTATTTTGGCCATCGCAGATACTCCTCTGAGCTCACACATTAGGGGGCATTTGTTATAGAAATATTTTCCTCAACCTATGCAAATTTTCTCAGAACGCCTTTTTTCCATTTCCCTATGCAGACTTGAAGTCCCTTTTTTCAAATCCCAGATCTAAAAACAATATTTTTCCACATATACATCCCCTAAATATTATACAAAATGTGTATACACAGGTTGCACCATTACAGACCACGTACATTGATTTTGTGCCCAAAATTAAAAAATAGTGTCAGGTTTCCATGTCACATCACGGGATCCATGATCCTTGACCTTCCATATACTGGAAACGTTTCGACTCAACCCTTCAATTCCACTTGAAGGATATAAATGGGCCATATCCAAGCTGTGGAAAAGAGGAAAAGAATTCAACTTTGAGAGCAAAGTTACTCTGGAGAAATTATTCACTTCATAATTGAGTCTGCACCCCTTTGTCCTTTTAAGTATGAACACATTGTACAGCCCCCAAGCTCTTCCCTACTTGATTGAGAACCTCATTGTCTCTCTGATATGAGATTTCCTTTGGTGTAGGATTGAAGTGGTGGAGGCCCAGCTGGAAGGGTATTAGTTTCTTGGTCCATAACCATGCCGACACAAAAGTCTGTAATTCATTCACTTTTGTTGATTACACTTTAATAGAAATACTATTTTCTCATCTAATTAATATCTTGAAAATATTTGAATTGTTATTCCATTGGAATATTTGTTATGAATTTTGATGGATTATGCTATTGAATGTGCTAACTTTATATATTATCACCATATGCTTGTGTTTCTTGGTTGTTGAGGACAAGTTGCAGGTGTATTGCTTTGAGTCAAGTGCTCAACGGTGGACTTCATCAAACGTATGGACGAGGTAGGATCTTTATCTTTTCTTGTTATAATATTTGTTTATACAACATACCTGGGATTAGAGTTGATTTCTGCAATCATTTCCATCTATTGTGGTTTACCCCTTTCCATAGAGATATTTTCCTCGTAACAGTGGCTATGGACAATCCCTTGCATAATGTCCAAGTTTCTGACAATTGTGACAGGTTACTGGTCCTCTACCTCTTCCAAATCCTCTTCCTCCATGAACTCCTCCTCTAAAGACTCCTTTGTTACTTTTATTGTTTGTGTGCAGTGTATTATATTATGGTGCTTGATTATATTGTGGTTGTGCATTATTTTACTGTGGTGGTGCTGCAAATTGTTGCGCATTATTATACTGCGGTGGCATTGTGAAAAAATGTGTGTTATTATACTGCTATGTGGGTGGACCTGTCATTAGTTCAGCATGCATCTTATATGCATATGAAGTCCTTTCCTTCATTATTTCCAAGTTTCTACAATCCTTGTCTGCATGCCCTACAGACTTGCAGAAGTTGCAAAATGTACTCTTTGACATTGTTTGATACTTTTGCATCATGGGAAAAGGATTTGACATCCCTTCTCCTATGTACTTCACAAATTTTAGGCACCCATTATAATGATGTCCTTCTATTCTTTATTAAGTACACCATACAACTTCTCTCTTTTCCTTTCCTTTGTTCTGATTCAGCTGAAATGTAAGATTCTTCATATCTTCTCTCATCTCTTCCACAGCTAGATCTATATGTTTTTATTGATTCTCCTCCAATTGCAAGGATTCTTGTAGAGCCTCAACCTAAGTTTGGAACTTCTTTTACCTCAATGAATACTTCAGATGTGGAAATAATGAATTAACAAAAAAAATTCTATGTTGCATATCTATGATAGGATACTTCAACTTACCTTTCAACTGCTTGAAATTCTAGTCAACCTCCCAAACTTAGTCTCCTGGCTTCTATTTGATTTGTATCATCTCATTCATGAACTGATCTTCTAAACTTGGTCATTGGAATTCATTTATTAATTCCTTCTTCTCGTTTGCGGTGGTTATAGGCACTCCTTGTGAACTATTTACTGCAAGGCCCATATACTAGTCTAGTGCACATTCTCTGAATGTGATTGAAAGTTGCACCACTTTTTTATCTTCATCTATGATTTTCTTAGCTACCAAAATTTTCTCACAAATAAACAAATGCTTCTCTGGGTCCTCCGACCCTTCTCCATGAAACTCTGGTAACTGAATAGTTGGATATGCTCCTACCATTGTAAACATTGTTGTACTACCACCTCCATGTGGTGTAGACAACTGACTACTTCTAGTTGAATTTAAACTTCCACTTGAATTTGCACTGGACCCATGTCCTACTAAAATAATTCTACTACTAATTGTTGGTTGTATTAACACTTCTTTCTCTTCAGATGTCTTATTCGCACATGGGGTTGTGGGTTACACACTAATTATGACATGGTATGGAGATCCTTATTCTATGAAGGACCCTTGACCTCTTGTTTTCCTCTCATATGTGGTGCCCAAGATATCCTCAATCTACCCCATAGTACAGAGATGATATACCTCCTCTTCATCATTGTCCAAGCCCTCTTACTTAGCTATTGCCCTCTTTTTCCTATTGATATTATATTGGTAGGGTCTTCCACTGCGTGTTGTTCTCACTCTTTCCATTATTTCCTTGGTCATTTCCTCATCCATAATGATGTGGTCTATTGCTTCCTTCCTCTGAACTCCATCCAGGTCTGTCTCCATATCTCAGATCGTCCTTAGTGCTTCCCCCAGTTTCCCCATGCATGCACAGTGATTTAGATGTATGACTCCATTGTCATCACTCCTTTATCATGCAATAAAATCTTGATCGATGTGTAAAGTTATGGAATACACCTTCCTCGCAATCCCTTCAAAAAATCCTTCTCTACACCAATGTAATACTTTGCAATATCAACTACAAACTCAGTAATAAATCCTGCAACAATGTTGTCTAACCAAAAATCCACTGCGAGCGTGAATTATTATTGACTCTTTGTATCTATTCAATATTCTCAATGGTCCACTCTACTATTCTTATCCAATTAGTTGGATTATTATCCTTCAATCTTAGTATCCACTCCTGCAACAATTCTAGAAAATAACATAAAAATGCCTCCTGAAGATCAGTAAACACATATCTTTCCAAATACTGTTGCAGAATGTACTTAGAGTTTCTATTGTCCTTCTATGTGAACTCGAGCTATTTTTTTCCAACCATCTTCCAATATCCTACTTAGTTGGATTCCATGGCCTAAAAATCCCCTTCTACTAATTCATTCTCTTTATTATCCTTCTCATCAAATCCCCTCTAATCTCATATTTTGAGTTCCAACCGAAAATGGAACCATTTTTGGATATGTTTGGGCTGACCTGGGTTCTACCTTAGTTCTCCAAAACAATAACCTACAATCCATCGACCCTTATAGAGACCAGAAGGCAACATGACGCACATAGTGCACAATGAAGTCTCATCTGAGATGGATTTATGGGTGGTTGAAGGACTCATATGTCTACATCCATGGAAGGGATGTTTCTTTTGGGATGTTATGAATTATTATTTACTTCAACATTCATCATATCTACCATTCTACCATATAATTAAATCCACACCTATCAATCTGTAATAATATTCATTCATTAAACTTCATTATGCAGAAAATATCATAACTACTCTAGTGCATGTTGCATTTTACTTCTAAAATATTCATTCATTTATCATAACCAAATCAACTAGAATAAATAAAACAACATTTCACACAAAGACACAATATTTTACAGTGGTTCATCCCCCCCCTTGCTACGTCCACAAAGATTTGGCATTCTCTACTTCTTTATTATTCTTCATCAAGGCTTTGTGTTGCGTGCATTACATCATAAGTTTGGTGATAATGGTGATGTTGAAAAGGTCACACCAAGATCCACAGCTTGCGACCGTACCCTCAGTTACAACTAAAAAATAACCTCATCTCCAAAACTAGCTCTAATATCTCACTACGTAAAAGTTTTAAGAACCAAATATCCAAATAGCATAAAAACCTCAAAATAAGTACTCTATGCCTTGACAAAGAGAGAAATTCATATAATAAGCCTCTTCAAGGGGGAAACCTCCTTATACATCATATGAATTCACAAATATAATATGATTCCAAATTAAAATGTCTCCTTGGTATATATAGGAGACTAGGGGGTACAATTACAACTAATGGACTCAAGTCGACATAAATAAAATAACAATATTAATGTAATATACCCCAATTAAGGGGTAATGTGCCATGATTTAGGGCTTAACATGCCCCTCCCCTTCAGAAAAGTGTTTTCCTCAATGCTTGAGTATTTATGGATTCTTTTGTATAAAATATTCATCTTCCCACTTGGAATCTTTAGCCGGTAATTTCTTCCACTTAATGAGATACTCTAAAATTGATCTATTCCTTAGCTAGAAAATTCTTGTGTCAGTGATAGATTTAGGCTCCAATATGATTTTTCCTTCCTAATCAAGTTCTGGAAATATAGCTTGAACTGGGATCTTGTCACCTATAACCTTATTTAACCATGAAACATGGAAAACTGGGTGTACATGCGAAGATGCAGGCAGTTCCAATTTGTATACCATAGTACCAATATTTTGCAACACCTTATAAGGGCCATAGTACTTTAGTGATATTTTATTATCCGCCTTAGCTTTCTTGAGGGACATCTATGTGTATGGTTGTTGTTTCATGCGATTCTGTGTCATAGTCGGGTTGTCCTTTAAGAGTTGGAGAACTTGTTGTTTATGCTCGATGTGATCTTCCATGGCTTGAACCTTAGATTTTTATTTTAGAGAAAGAGTGATGGATGGTGGGTGATATCCATAAAGCACCATAAGTGGTGTCATTTTTGTTGCAGTATGAAAGGAAGTGTTATACCACCATTTTTCCAAGGGTAACCACTTGAACCATTGTGTTTGTTTATCAGATACAAAGCAACGAAGGTATCCTTCCAAACATTTGTTCAGTATTTCAGTTTTTCCATCCGATTGAGGATGATAAGATTAGTTATGAGCCAATTGAGTACCCAAACAAGAAAATAATTATGTCCAAAAATGTCTAGTGAAGATGGGATCTTTGTTACTTACAATAATATTTGGGCTTCCATGTAGCTTTTGAATTGTCTCCATGAATGTGATAGTAACTATACTGGATTTGAAAGGATGAGAGAGTGCACAAAAGTGTGTGTACTTGGTAAGTATTTCAACAATCACCATGATGACACTCTTTCCTTCATACTTCGGTAACCTTGTGATGAAATCCATTGAAACCTCCTACCAATGCTAACTTGGAATGGATAATGGTTGTAAAAGAGCTGGGGTATTAATTGTTTCCACCTTATTTTGTTGGAAAACCAAACATTCTGCCACAAACCTTTGAACATCAGTTTTAAGGCCATTCCAAAAAAAATCCCTCTGGACCATGTGATAGGTTTTCAAAAATCATGAGTGTCATTACCGCGAGTGCATAGTAAGAACTTTGGCTACATCTAACAATGCCAATATCTAACATTTCTTCAACCATATGCTCAATTTCACTCTTATGGGCATAAGGGTATCTATAAGGCCTAATGTTAGGAGGAACACTACCAAGAATTAAGTTAATAACATGATCATGATCGCGAGTGGGTGGAATACCTCTGGGAATTTCTTCAAATACATTGGAATTATTATCAATGATCCCTTCGATATCTAGGGGAATATATGGCTTATATGTTTGAACATATAATGAGAATAGTTGTGCAATTACACCCTGAGACCCCTTTTTCAATAATTTTTTCATGCTATTAGAGATTACCACCTTACTAGGTTTCCTTGTGATACCCCTTAACTCAAATTCCTTTCCTTCCAATGAAAATTTTATGAAAATTTATTGAAAATTAAAATCCATTGTTCCCAATGATTGTAACCATCGAAATCCTAGTACAAAATCAACACCACCCATGGGTATAGAAATCATTGGACTATTCATTACATATTCCCCCATAGCAATATTGATCTTATTTCATTTTCTTGAGTAATTGATAGTTCCTACATTTTCAATCATTACTTGAAACTCTGGCGTTGGATATATAAAGAAATTGAGAGCTTTGGCTAATTACAGTGAATGAAACAATGAGTACTGCCAGAATCAATTAGCACTATTACCTTTTTCTTTTTGATATATCCTTCAATGTTCAGGTTTGAGGAGTGATAATTCTAGCCAATGCATGACATGATATGGTGGGATTGACCTCTTCAGAATAAATCTCTTATGCATCTTCATCTTGAGATGGTTCTTGTTCTTGTTCTTATTCTTCTTCCTCTTCACAATCTATGTAGAATAATTTCTTCTCACCACACGTATGTCCCTTACTGTACATGTTGTCCCAATTAAATAATAAAGTGTTTTATTTTATTTCCTCCAATTGTTGAGGTGTCAACCTTATAGGTTGAGGTGGTTTAAAATAAGGAACCTTCTTCTCTCAATAGATGTTACGGGTGGTCCTTCTGGTATCCATAACCATATTTTTCCTTTCAACATTTCTCACAACTCTAAATGCATTCTCCAATGATTTGGGTTCCCAAAGGTGAAACTCATGTTGAATGTTATCCTTTAAAGTTCTTGTGAAAACATCAATCAGGTGCTCATCTAGAATATTTGTTACCTTTATATTCAATCTTTGGAAGTTCTCATTGTGCTCCGCAACTTAACCTTTTTTCTTGAGATTTATCAATTGGCTGAAGAAGGTATTTCTCCTTGTATCTTCATAGTGTGCTTTCATTTCATCCGTGAAAATTGTCCAAGTGACAAGTGATTTGCGAGAACAAATCAATTGATACCACACAAACTGATTGGGTTCTAAATGTATTGACGCAATTTGTACCTTTTGTGTGTGCGGCACATCATGTAGACCAAAGAACTTCTCCATCTGAAGTATCCATGTGATTGGATCCTTGCCATCAAACTTCCTCATTTCGATCTTAGAAAAGTGGTTGGTCTTCAACCCAAAGATGGATTTTCTCCATTCTTGATTCATCTTCTTTGTGTCCTCATCATGAATTTCATGGGATATATTTGCACTTCCATGTGGCCTCTCTATTAAAAAATAATTCAACCCTTCCATGATATCCCCTTTTAAACCATCCATCTTAGTATCTATTATCACTTCCAGCTTAGCTTCAGTTGGATCCATCATCCTTTGTAGTTCATATTTTGTTACTACCCTCTATTGTAAATCATTTATGTCCTTGTGCATTTCTTCACCTTCATCAAGATTCCAAGTAGGAATGTCTGAAGGATTATTTGGTGTAAAATTTACCTTTTTTTGTGGCATGTTGGCCAAGTATCACTGCAAGTAGGAATTCCTAATTGGCTTAAGCAGAGGTCCTCACAAACAAGGGAGTGTTATGTGTTATATCTCTCTGACATACGTGTGGGGTACAACAACAGTACTCAGCCCAATATCTCAAGGAACTAAATAAGGAGCCTTTACCATGCCCTTAGCCGTACTATCTGACTACCCAGGTACTAGAGAGTGATCTCCCTGAGAGTTGTTCTCAGTGTGATGTAGAAACAAGACTGTCAAATGGTTTACTTAGTTGGTCTCAGGATTCTAGGGGATCTCTAGATACACGTCGGGTATGTGGGATCTCAAATCCATAATATTGTTGTCTAATGCACAATTGTTCGAAAGGGGCCTTCTGATACACTCTAGGTATGTGAAAGAACTACACTATCCCTGGGTAGTAGTGTTGTCAATTAACGATAGATCCTACATTTAGAGCCACCAGAATAAATCTATAAAACTCCTTTATTCCACTTTATGTGATACTCCTTCTATCCCACTTTATTCCACTTTTTTAATCACCCCAATTGGATATTCTAGTCAAAAGATATGCAAATTTTTAAAAAATGCACCTTTTAAACCTTGATTTGGAGACTATTATGTTAGCTGACCTTTCTTCTGTTGTATCTATGAAATTCCAGCCCTTTTGAGTATAAATTTTTTTCCTGAGGTATCCTGATTTGTCTTCTTTCACACCCCATAGATTAGACCAAGATTGGCTTCTCCAAGAGAATTTTATGATAAATTTCCCAAGATGTGTTTATTTTTTCCCTTTCAGGAGAGAGAACTTGTACTAACTGCCTCATGACACTGTATTCACTTCATAAATTTCAATTTGCACCGATAAAACTTCGTTCCATACCCTAACCAATGGAATAGGCCTCACTCAATTTGTAGGTCTGTAGCTTCATATATAAAAAAATTCCCAAGAACAGATGTTTTAGACTGAATTTCAGACCAGCCAAAAACCCTAATTTCCTTAGAGAATAAATTTTAGAGTACAGAAAATAAAGGGATTGAATTTTAACACAAGGTACTTTGCTAATCCTCCTTCATATTGTAAAAATTTCAGAACCTAAAACCAAGCCGAAAACAATCGGTAGATAAAATTACACGAAGATTGGTTTTAGTCTAGTTTCAGGACTAGTCAAAAACCTTAACTTGGATAGAATGTATCTCCAAATATATAGCGAATCAAGATTTGAAATTTGGACCCACATTATTTATATATGTCTCCTCTACACCATATAAATTTTATATCCCGAAACCTTTCTGAAAAAAAGTTGTAGCGAAAATTCCAAGAAGACTTTTTTTGAAGAAGCCAGTCCCGAGGATTATGTAGCTCTGGTATAAAATGTTAAGAACCAAATATCCAAATAGCATAAAAACCTCATAATAAGTACTCCATGCCTTGAAAAAGAGATAAATTTAGATAATAATCCTCTTTAAGGGGGAAACGTCCTTATACATCATATGAATTCACAAATAAAAGATGATTCCAAATGAAAAGGTCTCCTTGGTATATATAGGAGACTAGGGGGTACAATTACAACTAATGGACCCAAGATGACATAAATAAAATAAAAATACTAATGTGATATGCCCCAATTAAGCGATAATGTGCCATTATTTAGGTCTTAAAAAAAATTACTCTAACTCTTCTCATTATATTCTAGATGATCTCCTCAAATATTACAATACATATTTATACTACAAAATTAGGTTAAAACCTATTACATCAATGACAAAAACCCTAACCCTAAGTGGATTAGATATTTCCACATTCTAAATTCTTCTGCACGCAGTTGATCGATGTTCGTCTTCTTTTCCTTTGACTTTCTTCTTCCTTGCGCTGCTTTTCCTTATTCTTCGGTGTGCACTCCTTTTCTTGTCCCTTACTCAATTGCTTCCTTATATGTTGTGTCATTCCCCAAAATGGCATGCACCAATAGTACTTCATCCCCATGCTCCCAATAAATAAGAGATATGACTTCTCACACCTACCCTCTTACATGAATTCAATGATCAATCTCTTATGCACTCAAGGGGGGGAATTAGAAGGTAAAGCTACATTAATTTAGGATAATAACATGGGTTTCCCCTTGGATCCCCATTTATCCCCATTTCTTGTGGAATCATAGCCCCCCATTTTTATCATCCCTCTTGTATCATAGTCGATAGTCATTATTTTATTAATTATTTCAATGTACACAATACATAGTTTGAATCTTAGAAATATTAATCAATATGGGATATTCACCCCAAACATATTGGCTCACCAGCCTAAATCACATTGATACAATTACATTATAATTTATGGGGATTTAAACTATGGATGTTACATCCCTTCCTCATTTTTGCACTATCCTCGGTGCACAACACCATATAGGTGTACATACATATCCCAATGCTATGCTCTCCAACCTTTACTCAACATATAGTATATCTATCCTAATACCACACAAGCATCCTGGACCAACACAAATACATAGGAACTCTGACCCAAAAAACATAGAGACATAGGAATTGTGGTCCCAAAATCCATACATCATGATTTTATAATTTATAATTATAACAACATTTCCAACCGACAATCTCTCTTTCCCTCAGTCGACACAACCCAAGGAAGTGTACCCCCATCTCTGCATCGTAGTCCCTCAATTTGTACCACGGTCCACTTTCCTCTAGGTTCCAGTTCAAAACCGACCAGGAAGTATCAAAGATGTGGATTCAGGAGTTCCAGCTACAACAACTTTCATAATTTTTTGATTCCTACAACAATTCCAACCAACAGGCTCGCATTCCCCTCAACCTACGTAGCCCAAGGAAGTGTTAGGATGTACCACTTCCCTTTAGGGATCTACCATAAGGTCGGATATGAAATTTGAAGTTTGTGGCTCTAGGAAATCCAGTTGTGATAATGGAATATTCAAACTTTTCAAATAGTTGCAAATGTGCTTCTCGCATTGCATCTCTAGCTCCACTTTACTTCTTTCAAGTTGTGACAAGTCCATTGGAATTTTATCTTCTCTTCTCTTCTATAACTTTGCTTCCTTTTAGTTGTAGCTAGTAATTCATTCCCTTTTCTTTTGGAATATACCATCTCTTGGTGTTCTTCATTTTTCATTTGTCCCTTTATAGGAGTTCCCAACTCCATAATGTAAACATTTGTTCAAAATTAAGTTTGCAATCATATTTTAATACTTATCTATATGTTTTTCCTGTGCTTCACAAAGTTTCCATGGGTAATAATTCAACTCATTGTTCTTTCCTAACACACCCTCATGATTTTACCCACCATACCATATGAATTAATCAATTTTCATCTTCCTTTCCAACCTCACCCTCCAAGATCATGCATCCCCTTCTCTGCTACACATCCCCTTGGGTGATACATCATGTACCAAGGTGTTTCATGTTGGTTGTGGAGCCTGATTATCTTCCTGATTCAAAGGTCCTTGCTTTCAGCCATGTTTATAACCCATGAAGACTTTACACCCCAAAAGTATGTACACTCTTCCACGCAGGGGAGTGCGGAGGGGGGGTACCCCCTCTGCGGGGTCCGAGGGGCCTATCCCCTGGGCTGGGGGGTTCGGGGGCAAGCAGGGCCCCAATGGGGGTTCAGAGGCAGTGTCCCCTGATGGGGATTTGGGGGTGAAGGCATCGAAGGAAAATTTTCCTTGTAAAAGTATATTGTGATTTCATTGTAAATCTGGGTCGTTCATTATAAGGTCGCAGATCTAACAGTAGAAATTACGTTAGGTTTTTTTTCCCTAGAAGGAAACCCTATGTTATGAGGGAAATGTATTGTGTCTATGCATGATGGCGAGTATTGTATTCTGAGAGAGGAGACTGTGAGAGAAAGAAGAGGAAGTTACAACGGGTTTTTTTGTAGGTTTTATCCCTTTATTTGTTGGATAATAATAAAGGAAGGACCTGGAAATTTCTCTAGTGGATGTAGCCCACACTAGGTGAACCACATAAATATGTGTCTCTATTGTATTGTGTATCTTCTGTGTTTTATTTCCGCATTTGTTTTATTTTATTGCTCCACGGTCCTATTTTTCTAACATTTCCATGCAAGGAGAGTGCCAACCTACTGCCAAAATCCCACTGGAAATATATAACCTGTGGAAATCATAGGGTTCTCATGTCCTAATAATAGATTTATTCTTGAGATTTCCAACTTCAATAGCCATTATCTCACCTATACACACATACATTCATCATGAGACATCATCATATAAGAGATTTCACTTATTAATTTCCTAAACCTATTTTACATAGGAAATCAAGTTTCCCAAGCATGAGATTTATTCTCAAACTTTTTTTCTCTTACAACAACAAGCATCAACCCATGAAATGATTTCAAAATTATATTATTCTGAAAATTCATTCACTTCCAATTGTTAATCATATTAAAAGGAATGAAACTATAATTCCTTGCACATACATTATCTATCATACCAATATTTTCATAATGTAATAAAACATAATTAACAAACCAATGTGTCAATACCCATGGCGACATCTACATATTGCATCCTTGCATTGACTTTGGAATACCACATATCCATGTCATGTATTCCACTATGGTTAGTTGGAAGGCCTAGTCAACACCTCAAAACATCATCCAATCTCTTCCCAATTACTCGTTCAATATTTTGGATGCCTTCCTCTTCAACCCATACACAACACCAGGAATATAACTCTTTAGTTCTCTTCAGTGTCAGCAAAGATGTTGTAGTCCAAACATCAATTATAACTCAGAAGACTAATTTAGAACTTGTATAGAGTTATGGCCCTTCCATATACAGTCACATCATGGCCTCACACATGGCTATCTCTATTGGAAGTATTTATCATAGTAGGAATGTGTCTCCTAATTTGTCTTGATTATGATCTCATAACCAATATAACACACATGCTATTAAATTTCACATGATTTCATTCAAACATTAAATAATATTTTCATACTCAATTCCTTATGCATATTTATCAATTCAATTATAAAATTTAACTAAGGGAATTCTTACCTCAATTCCCTTCAGGAATTATGCATCATAAGCAACTCAAACACATACATGCATGGATATTATTACATTACTTGATGCTACATGATCAATTGATGTGTTTTTTGTAGAAACTTGTAGCCTCCCTTCACATGCCTCTTAATTAGTGTTTTTCCATCCTCATTGTCTTCATGTAGATGGTTATCAAAACAAATGACATCATCATCACTTTCATCCATGCTATAGAATTTTCCTAGATATATAATCCATCATTAGTCATATTCAAATATCATGACATCATTATTTCACATATAACAATAGACTACTCTCAAACTACAATCATGTTCAGACATGTCCACATGAAAAAATGCACATCAATATTCATTAAGGATTCAATATCATCATGCCCAATTCATGCACATGCATTCTATATTTATTGTATGCATCATGCATCACTTCTATCATGTACTCCAGTGCATATATGATTTAGCTTATTATGCTCCTTGTAGTTTTCCTTGAATCCTTTTAGATCCCTACAACCTTGTGCACTGTCATTCTACTCATTTGTGCTCCATTGTTTCCCGATACAAACATTTTCTATCCAATTTCCACTTGGCCATTTGCAATTCCAACCAATATGACTTATTGGCCACTACCTCCACTTGGGATATCATGTTCCAATATTACATTGTTGGAACCTTCTGACACCTTGGGATGATGTACTTTGCATCATACCATCTTCTAGATATTAAATAATTTTCAAACTAACCTAACCATTAACATCATGATATCCTTTGCCATTATCTAATTAAGCTAATATGCGAAAAGGAAGAAGAGGGATATGTACTTTGTTAATGAAGTTTGTCCTCACAAGATCCAAGCTTAGCTCCAATCCTGAGCTCCTCGATAGGTCCTGTAAAACAAACAAAGATACAAAGAACTTCCTATTCTATTGAGATTAGCTCAAATATATATCTATCTATTGAAGAAAAATTCATGTGGAACAAACATAAATTTGAAAGAAACAGGCCAAGCATTGAATATTAATGAGAAAAAGTAAAAGGTGCTTACAATCCTTTGATGGAGGTGCAACAGCCTCTTCCAACTCTCCTTGTCCAACCCCTTTTCTCAAGTAATCTAAACTGATTATGCTTTGATAACATCTCACTTATGGGATCATAAGTTTGGTGTAATTCTCAATCTCCATATATCCTTCTACGATGAGGAGGCCTCCTTATATAGGCTTGGAGAGACCTAACCACATGAGAGATCTTTGGGATAAGTTGAGGATTCCTCTCCTTCATTTGTGGATCTCCTCTAAGATCATGCCTTGGCCCAAGATTCAAACCTAACTACCTTCATATATTGAGGGGATTGTCCCTTGATTTCCTCCAACAAACCAAATTTCTCCCAAAAAAGGGTAGCGCTCCCTCAAAAGGGGCACAGAGCACTGGAACACTCCTCTATAAGGGAGTATAGAGAATCAGCACTCCCTTTCAGTAGGTGGGGGAGAGCTCCCTCCCAAAATTGATTTTTTAGTGGCTTTTTCAGTGGCACAAGGTTTGTACTCTTCTGTCAATTGATTTTCCTTTTTCAAAAATAATATTTGAGGTGTCTTAGTGTCCTAATGATGTTGTTAGAGAGACGACATAGGCAGTATGATGTTTGCGACACTTGTGACCAATATGAGACACTTGCGATATTTGTAACGACGACACTAGCCATCGTTGCAATGAGTGATTTTGATGTGTAATAGATTGCCCCCCAAAGTGCGAAGTCAGAAGACGATGATGACTAAAGTACTTTGTAGAATTTTTTGAGCAAGGGTATGGATGTAGAGAGGATGCAAAAATCTGCACACAACCATCAAACAAATATTTTGACATGTTTCAAACCCAAGGCAGGCATACCTATGCTTGAGTGATAAAGACTTTTTAGGCATGTCCACCATAAAATACACCACAGATCCATAATTATATTGATAAAAAGTATAGCCACTGAAGATACAATGTGGATCTATACTCCTGTGACCTGAACTGATCGTAACCATGAAGAATACACAGTGGATCTATGAGATGACAAGACATAGCCACGACCAATACAAAGTGGATCTATGTTACAGTATATGTGTCATAGTTCAAAAGAACTCCTTCACAACCTGGGCAAAGTATATATAATAGTGATAACTCAACATAGGGTCTTCTTATCGATCCTGATGTA
Source organism: Picea mariana (assembly GCA_032191745.1). Classification (NCBI taxonomy): domain Eukaryota; kingdom Viridiplantae; phylum Streptophyta; class Pinopsida; order Pinales; family Pinaceae; genus Picea; species Picea mariana. The sequence goes on from JASDQU011313983.1 coordinate 17,314, forward strand.
GTATGAATCTAACCATGTGAATAGATATCTTGATGTCGAACATGGTAGAAACCACTTGATTACCGGTCAATGAGGTAAACCGTTAACAAGTGTGAGGGAGATCACCATTGATGCCAATGATTCCCAAGGTACTCTAGTACATTATAACGAATGTGAATGAATGAGCTGAAGTCAAACATCTATGGAATCTCCTAATCAGGGTTCAATAATGTAAACCCACTGTCGGACACAAGGAGGCCTACCATTGAGGCATGCAGGTCCCAAGGTACTAATTGGTTTCTAAGTCTAGTTCCTGGATAATGTGTTGAAGTCAACAGGAACAGACTCATCGAGGGAGGGCCTTGATGTATCCCCCATAAACAACACAAAAATGACATAGAGATGTAATTGGTAGATCAAATGAACATGTACTGACATAGGTATTGAAACATGATATTTTTGATGGTTGACTCTTGAGGCAGATACTTCCCTTGAACACTGAGGCACAACAGCAAAAATGTGACATGGACCAAAATTTGATGATGCAGTGGATGTTGTGACTTTCTTCAGGTGAACCAAAGGAGTAAAAGAAACTCAAAGGATTGGATCAGTGTAGAAGTTCAGTGGATTAAAATGCATGCAAATACAAAGTGTCATGTTCAAGGGCGACCATAAGAGTTACTGGTAGTGTTCTCAAAAACTTCTTGGCTTACTTCTTTCAATTTTTCCCCCATCTAGATAGATGAGTACCTCTTTTTAATTTAAGGAGCTCGAGGAGGGAAACACATGCTCGATTTGACTCACCTTCAGTAAGTCCCTCTTCCTTTGTTTAGCGAACTAGAAGAAGAAAGGGTTCGGTCCCATATGGGCCCTTCAATGTATGATTCTTTAATGAGTCCAGAGAAGGTAAACTCGATGGTTTTTCATATTTAAAGAGTCTGAAAACAACTTAAAGACGACTCCAATGTTGTCCTTTTTCATAATTTTAGTCTTGTGAGGCTGAAAAAGAGATAAATTATTACTCGAAAGACGCCCTTTCAAACCTTTTAATGAGTGGGAAAGGAAGCAAGATCACTCGGCAATCTTTTCATGTTTAAAGAGTCTGAAAAGAGATTAAAGACGACTCCAATGTGGTCCTTTTTTGTAATATTAGTCTTGCGAGACCGAAAAAGAGATAAATTATCACTTGAAAGACGCCCTTTCAAACCTTTTAACGAGTGGGAAAGGAATCAAGATCACTCGACAATCTTTTCATGTTTAGAGAGTCTGAAAAGAGCTTAAAGGAGACTCCAAGGGGTTCCTTTTTCGTTTAACCTTTACAAGTCTGAAAAAGTGATAAAAGTCTACTTGGTTACATTCTCATGGTTTTTAGAGCACGAGAAAGAACAAAGACTAAGCTCGGTACTCTACCCCCATCTTGAAAGCTAGTGGCATTACTTCAAAATGATCATCAAAAGGCTGGAGACATGGCCCCCCAAGATTCAAATCATTCACTGACTTTGAGTTTGTCACCAATTTCTATATTGGATGGAGAAAAAATATATAGGTAGATAAAAAGAAGGTTCAAATATGAGATCTAACAAAAGACTCGACTTGACATCTACAATATTTGGCGAAAGACTCGACCTGATAGGAGAGGTGACTGTTTCATTTTTTAATGAGCTTGACACAAGAAAAGGACTATGCTCAAGGCTTTGGGTTCAATCCCCATATTTTTGTTTCATTTTTTAACAATCTTTCCATAGAGAAGAGAAACTATGTTCGTGGCATCTATTTCATTTTTTAACGAGCTTGCTATAGAGAGGAGAAACTATGCTCGTGAACTCTTCGTGATCAAGGCTTCCAAGAGGATAATGCTCTGGAAGGACACCATGTCAAGGGACAAAACTCGGTCATGGATTCCAAGATATCTTCATTGGATGGAAGAAGAATGCTTTGGAAGGAACACATGTCAAGGTCTGTGATAGGGGTAAGGAGATCAGGTTCCAAAAACCCTACCGAAGAGATCACCATGTCAACTACCAGATCCAAGTCATCTTCATCGACATTTGAAGGCATGGGAGACAATGCCACATAATTGACCTGTGGTGGGGGTGATATCGACTTCTGATAAGACCCATTTAGGGAGGTCATTGGGTTTATGGTCAAGTCAGGGCCAACAAACGAAAGTTGATCAATAGTCACCATCCTTCCATCATGCAGGAAAGATATCACATGAAAAAGAGTGGATAAAATAGCTTTCATGGCATAGACATAATATTTCCCAAGGTGTAAATCAAAATCCAAGGGGTCTTGGACGACCATAACATCAATAAAGATTGTTTTCCCTCCCAAAGTTATGGGAAACTGAGGCAGGATCCCTAAAGGGTGACTGGTTCTTTTGTTAAAAGAGAACAGAGTTTGGGTAACTGGAACAAGCTTAGGATAAGCCAAATCTTGCCAAGCAATAGAGGACAAAAAACTAACAGACGAACCTTCATCTATCAGCATATGAGGAATGTCCTGACCACAAAATTTTATTGTAATCTTGAAAAGCATGTGAGAGGGAAGACGAAGTCTAGTTAGCACACACCAATCAAAAAGGATGGCCTCATTACTTGGAATGGTTTTTGTAGGAGAAGGAGGAACTCCCCCCGGCATGGTAGATCCTGTTTCAAAGAGAAAAACTTGGGCAAAATCAGGTTTACTCTCCAACAGGAGATTAGGATCGATCGATGATGAGATCAGATCGACCACCTTGACACTCTTCATAGGAAGAGTGGGATTGACTGATGATGTAACTGGAGCAACCACTTTGGCACTCATCAGAGGAGGAGTGGGATTGATCGATGAAGTCACTGGAGCAACCACTTTGGCACTCATCAGAGGAGGAGTGGGATTGATCGATGGTGGAATCAGATCAACCACTTTGACACTCTTCGGATGAAGGGTGGGACTGACCAAGGAAGGAGCTGGATCAGTCACTTTAGCACTTGTCAGAGGAGGAGTGGGACTAATCGATGATGTAACTAAAGAAACCACTTTGAAACTCGTCAGAGGAGGAGTGGGATTGACCGATGAAGACACTGGAGCAACCATTTTGGCACTCGTCAGAGGAGGAGTGGGATCGACTAATGCTGGAGTCGAGTCGACCACTTTGACACTCTTCGGATGAAGGGTGGGACTGACCAATGATGGGACTAGATTAGTCACTTTAGCACTCGTCGGAGGAGGAGTGGGATCGACTGATGGTGGAGTCAGGTTGACCACCTTGACACTCTTCAGATGAAGGGTGGGACTAACCAATTATGGGACTGGATCAGTCACTTGGGTTTCACTTTCTAGATGAAAAGTGGGGCTGATCGATGATAGAACTGGATCAGCTACTTTGGTGAGTGGTTCAACTGAGGATGAAACTATATTTACCACCTGATCAACCGAATTGGCCGAGGATGTAATTGGATTGACCAGTCCATCAACTAACGATGGGTTGGGAGAAAGCTTACAATAACATTTTGGAAGTTGAATTTTTTCCAAAAGAGAAGAAGCCTCATCCATACAAGGACAAAGGTGAGAATAATGATCACCTTTGCATAACATGCAAGGGAATTTGGCAGTTGTCTTTTTCTTACCAACCTTAACGTCAGTAATTGACAGGGTATCATCGGCATGACCAGTAGGGTTCGATGATGTGGAGGACCATACTTCTAAAACTTTGGGAATACCAGGGCAATCCCTCAAAAAGTGGTCACCCTTACAAAGACTGCAAGGGAATTTGGGTTTTAGATTCTTCATTTTAACCTTATCTAACTTATCAACACTCCTAGTACTATTAATAGTAGTTGGTTGCTTAGATCCAACATTTGATGTAGTTGGAAGCTTGGTCCCTTTCTAGTTCTTCTTTTTCTCTTTCTGTTTCTTCTTCTTCTTATCAATCTAGCTACTCGCTTGAGAGCTTTCACTAGTTGAATAAGGATAAATGGAAGGATACTTGACAGGTGAAGAAGGAGAAAGGTCGAAATTAGGTTGATGTGTGGGAGGTGTGCTTACATCTAAAGCACCTGCATTCTAGATCACCGGAGTGTAAAACAACCATACTGATAACCCAATTGTGAGACCTGGAAGGCTCAAAGTAGTGATGTAAGGAGGACCAACATTTCCATAAGAAGGAAAAACAAAGGGTTCCCCTGGAAAAGGGGTTCCTTCATTGGTCATCTTGGGAAATGACACCATAAAAATAAAGCTCCAACCTAGATTCTACTAGGGAGAACAAACAGCACATGCCAAAACTCTAGTAAGAAAGCAAGCAAACAAAACCTTCTCACAATGAGCACACTAGTAGGTGATGAAATCCAACATCGCGGGAACAAAGTAAGAAGGGGCCGAGATAGAGCAGGTGGAAAATTTACTTTGACGACCTGCTTAATGGACTTACACCCTGGTGCAAGCTCCCACACATAATCGTGGATATACCCTCCAAGGAGCCCAAGTGAGTTTGGCCAACATCAATTCTAGGTACCATGAAGACTTTCCCCTCCACATTCACCTTATGTAAATACCCTAAAGAGATAGGCCACTAAGGCTACCAACTACAATAGTGATGCCTGGGGAAACAGTCGACAGTCTAATCCACATGCAAGGGCAAGGTGTCTAGCCCGAAATCAACTTCAAAGGCTTCCACTCATCATTGTGGGTATACCTTCAAGAAACCCCCATAATACGTGCAATCTCTACACCAAGACCAACAAAGCAGGGTGAGTAACTCTGCTAGTCTCAATGCGACCTCAGGTTTGACCCTTGTGTGAGAAGGGCTTCCCAGGACAAAATGTAGCAATTGGATTTCACCGCTCCCTAACAAAATATAATATATTTGTTTTCATCTTTGGAAAGTTATCTTTCACACCTATTCCAAAGCCCTACAACTAATATAATGTAGGTTTGCTACCAGAAAATGTAAAAATGTCTAATCAATTTTTAGTTTAGCGCTTGATTTTTAAGGCTGTTGTTACTCAAAAGGAAAGTGGCATGGACAATATGGTGTTTTGACCAAATCAAAAGTTATTCAAAGAGATGAATATGCAATATTTTCATTTCAATGAAATCTATGCTAAGAGATGTTGGCAAATATTTAACAGGCAGCGAATGGAAAATATTTAACAGACAGTGAATGCTTGTCATTGATGGCAAGTACAACAATGAAGATGGCATGAGTACAGAAAGTTTGTAACAGACAGGCAAACAGAAGATAAGTTCAGGTTGATCGAATGATCAAAGGCAACACAACCAGGCAAACAGAAGATAAGTTTAGGTTAATCGAATAATCGAAGGCCCATAAAACTTGAGAATCATTTTTGATCAATCGAAGGCCCGTAAAGCTTGAGAAGCATTTCTGATCGTTGGATCCATTTAAAATTCCTGAAAGAACGAGGGTCGTCAGATCTAAATGTAGACAAGAAGAGATCGTTGAAGAGAAGGACAGATCTCAAGCGTTAGATCCAAGCGCTTGATCCGACCATCATTGGATCAAGAAGAACCCGCACGTCCTTTAAGGTACAAGGAGAAGCATGCGTAATCGCGATATGCGAAATCGTGACTTAATATGAGCTGTCAGATCAAGGTTGAATCTGGATCGTTGATTCCAGTCCATGTCGGAGTTTCGAGAATCGCGAGTTGGACATGTCAAAGATTATTAACATCAGGAATCTCGATATCGCGATATGAAAAATCACGCTGTAATCTGAGTCGTCAGATCAAGGTTTGATCTGGACTATTGATTCCAGTCCATGTTGAAGTTTCGGGGATCAAGAGTTGGAGATGTCAAAGTTTATTAACATCAGGAATCCCGATATCGCGATATGCAAAATCGTGATTTAATCGCATCCATTGAATAGAGATTAGATCTGGACCATTGATATAACTCCATATCGGAGTTTCACGAATCACAACATGGAGAGGAAAAGAACCCAATGCAACAAGAATGTCGAAATCACGAAATTGCGATTTAATCGCAGTCGTTAAATAGAGATCATATCTGGACCGTTGACCTAACTCCATATCAGAGTTTCACGAATCGCGACATGGAGAGGCAAAGAACCCAATGCAACAAGAATGTCGAAATTACGATTCAATCATAGTCATTGAATTAAGATCACATCTAGACCATCAAATCACAGGACATGTGGCAAGTGATCGAAATTTTGCTGACTTGGGGTCAACGGAGCATAGTGTTGAAATTCACGAAATGAGAAATCGCGAAATCGTTTTTTGCATAGGCGCTTGGTTATGACCATAATCATATTGGGGAAGGAGCTAGTGCAGAAAAGTTCTGTATCGAAACTTCGGAGATCATGAAATGAAGTGTCGAGACACTCAGCACAGGATTACCAAAATTCCAAAACCCAATTTAAAGGCAATGTCGATAAAGTTCATCCAACTGAGCAGATAAATTGGAATATGATCGGAAGGTTACTGTTCTCTCTCACAGTTAACCCCTCAGTTACAAATCTGTTAGTGAAACAGATTCATGATTACGAATCAGTTGGTGTTTTAGTTGCTCGGACAGTTGTCTTTCTTTTGCCTAAGGAAATGGGAATTGGAACCGTTGTGGGTGTGTGCATAAAAGAAAATGAGACAGACTGTGTAGGTTTGGTTGTTTTGTATGAGAAAAGAATGAAACTGTAAGAAAAGGAAAATGAGAGGATGCATAGGAGGAGATTGAGCATATGTGCAGTGTGAGATGAAATGTAGAGTAGAATAACAGAACAAGTTGAAGAAGATCAAAATGACAGAACAAGTTGATGCAGAGCAGACCTGCTGAACAGAAAGAGGAAGAAATGAATTGCAGTACAGTTAGAAGATGACCAGATGTACAGAACAAAGAAAGATTGGTAAGAATTGCTGTATCTATGTAGTTGAATGTTTTTATGTTCATTTATGTTCTAGGGAGGTTGGGAGGTGCTCGGGAGGACTGTTGTCCTCAGAGGTTCAAGTGGGATCTTGAACACAGGAAGTTGTAGCTTCCATTTGGTTGCAGCCAGAAAAACCAAGGTGGCAGGGTGGTGCAAGGGAGAACAAGTGTTCTCTGTTATATAGGTTGGAGCCTTTGTAACTGGAAGTTGGTGCTTCCATCCAGTTGGTGCTGGATCATATAGGGAGTTTGTGCTTCCTTCTAGTGGGTGCTAGAGAAACCAGGGAGTTGGTGCTTCCTTCTAGTGGGTGCTAGAGAAACCAGAGAGTTGGTTCTCTCAAACAAGTTGCAGCTTGTAAAACAGAGGTAGCAGCCTCACATTGAGTTGGTGCTCAATTAAAGATGATGTACAGAACTTAAAAGACTACCTATCATTTCGAACAAGAAGAGGTTTTATCCCTTTATGGGTTTCCTCGTGAAAATCTGTCTCT
>JASDQU011313983.1:24769-35672 GCA_032191745.1 Picea mariana
ATTAGTAATTTCAATAAGAGAAGGAGAAAACATTCATCATTCTAGATGCACAATGTCCCAAAATGTCAAAAAACATGCAATTTCACTACTTCAAATGCAAGCTAGTTTCACAACCCAAAAGCAAGAATGCATTCAAAACAATGAGAACTAAAAGAAAAAAAGTAGAAGATTGTTCTAACAATAACTCATTCAAGGAACCTAAAACCAACAAGCATCCAAGGAGTACAATGAAATGTAGAGAAGAATCTAAGAAACGATAGGGAGAAAGAGAAAACACTCAAAATTGTCTCGACAAAAATGCAGCTAGAAAAGGAAATTTACATTTCTGAAAAGGGTTTCAAGATCCAATAAAGAAAATAAGGAGTGATAAGAATCAAAAACCAATCCAAAGAACTTCACAAACCATCCACAAATACTGGGTAAATACTTCCACAAAACAGGATGAAAAAATATGAGCAAAAAAGGGTAAAAACCCTCCAAAACAAAGACTAGCGCTCCTTGTCTCAAGGGTATGGAGCGTTGCAACACCCTCTAAATAAATATAGGGGAGCACTGATGATAGAAAAACTCTCTGATATGGCCTACAGGGAGGTTTTGGTCCTTCCAGAAGCTGAGAAAAAGAGCAAAAAAATTGCAAAACATTCACCCAAAATGCATAAAAAATGGTGAAAATGCTAGTGAAGGTAGGAGAAGGCTAATGGATCATAAACACACAGAAAAATTTATATGAAAGGTGGTAAAAGGGAAGGGAAAAACCAAGGAATTACAATAGGATTCCTTCTCTAGTGGAGTCACCAATTTCTATTATAGGTGAATCCTCCTACGGACAAGCAGATTCCCTCTTGGTCTCTAGACTCCTAAGGCCAAGACAGAAAAGTGATTAACATGGACATTGACATCCTTTTTAGACATAATTAAGCTAATATGTGAAAATTAATATGAGGGATATGTACCTTGTTAATGATGTTTTTCCTCACAAGATCCAAGCTGAGCTCCAATCCTGAGCTCCTCGATAGGTCCTGTAAAACAAACAAAGATACAAAGAACTTCCTATTCTATTGAGATTAGCTCAAATATAGATCTATCTATTGAAGACAAATTCATGTGGAAAAAACATAAATTTGAAAGAAACAGGCCAAGCATTGATTATTAATGAGAACAAGTAAAAGGTGATTATAATCTTTTGATGGAGGTGCAACAGCCTCTTCCATCTCTCCTTGTCCAACCCCTTTTCTCAAGTAATCTACATTGATTATTCTTTGATAACATCTCACTTATGGGATCATAAGTTTGGTGTAATTCTCAATCTCCATATATCATTCTACCATGAGGAGGCATCCTTATATAGTCTAGGAGAGGCCTAACCACTTGAGAGATCTTTGGGATAAGTTGAGGATTCCTCTCCTTCAATTGTGGATCTCCCCTAAGATCATGCCTTGACCCAAGATTCGAACACAACCACCTTCTGATATTGAGGGGATTGTCCCCTAATTTCCTCCAACAAACCAAATTTCACCCAAAAAAGGGAAGCGCTCCCTCAAAAGGGGCACAGAGCGTTGGAACACTCCTCTATAAGGGAGCACAGAGCACCAGTGCTTCCCATCAATACGTAGGGGAGTGCTCCCTCCCAAAATTGATGTTTTAGTGGCACAAGGTTTGTACTCTTCTATCAATTGATTTTCCTTCTTCAAAACTAGTATTTGAGGTGTATTAGTGTCCTAATGATGTCATTAGAGAGACAAAATAGGCAGTATGATGTTTGTGACACTTGCGACCAATATGCGACACTTGCAATATTTGTAACGATGACACTATCCATCATTGCAATGAGTGATTTTGATGTGTAACATTAAGGGTCAATGGACAATGGATTTGTGGCTTAGGGGTTAGGTAGTTTAATGATTAATTAATTAGGGATTATATATGGTCAAGGGATTAATGGCATCCATTGACCCTACACATAATCATTGATATCGTCCACGTCTCATTTTCATAATCCATCATTTCCATATGTAGAATATTTGTGGAACCGGTCTCTTGAAATGCCATGGAACTTCCAATACACCCATCACAAATATTTTCTTCCACCGACCCCTCACAATGAGTAGTGAATGGAGCCAATATTGAAATTTCTTCATTTTGTGCCTCTATGGATCAAAATTTGGCATGGTTAGGCTAGACACATGCATTGATGGTATGGGAGGGTTTCGTGACTCAAGGATGTCTGATGTCCCCACATAATATTTAAGATCATCCATGTTTTCATAAACGTTCATAATGAACATCTCATTGTCATCATTTGTCATTTCCATCTATAGAATCTTTGTGGGAACTCTCTTGAAATGTCATGGAACTTCAAATTCACCCACCAAAAATCTCATGCACCGACCCTGCATAGTGATCAGTGAATGGGGCCAACATTGAAATTTCTTCAATATGTACCTATATGCATCTCAATTTGACATGGTTAGACTAGACACATGCCTTAATGGTATGGGAGGGTTTCAAGACTCAAGGATGTATGATGTCCCCACATAATACTTGAGATCATCCACATTCGCATCAACATTCATCATGCATGTCGCATTGTCATCATTCATCATTCTATTCTATAGAATCATTGTCAAAACTATATTGAAATTTGACATGGAACTTCCAATACACCCATCACAAATTTCTTCCAATGAACCTACACAGTGAGAAGTGAATGGGGCCAACATTGAAAAATTTTCAATCTATTCCCGTATGCATTGAAATTTGACATGGTTAGAATATATAGTTGCCTTGATGGTATGGGAGGGTTCAAGACTTAAGTATGTTTGATTTGCATGTATAATAATTGAGATCATCCATGTTTGCATCAATGTTCAATATAATGGATGTCTCATTGTCATCATTCATTATTTCCATCTATAGAATATGTGTCGGACCTCTCTTGAAATTTCATGGCACTTCTAATACACCCATCACCAATGTCATTTTGCATCGACCTCGCACAGTGAGAAGTGAATGGGGCCAACGTTGAAATTTCTTCAAAATGTGCATGTATGCGTCAAAATTTGACATGGTTAGACTAGACATATGCCTTGAAAGTATGGGAGGGTTTTAAGACTCAAGGATGTTTGATGTCCCCACATAATCTTTGAGATCATACATGTTTTTATAAACTTTCATAATGGATGTCTCATTATAATCATTCATCATTTCCATATGTATAATCTTTGTTGGAACTCTCTTGAAATGTCATTGAACTTTTAATTCATCCACCACAAATGTCATGCACCGACCCCACATAGTGATCAGTGAATGGGGCCAACGTTGAAATTTATTCAACATGTTCCTGTATGCATCAAAATTTGATATGGTTAGACTAGAAACATGCCTTGAAAGTATGGTAGGGTTTCAATACTCAAGGATGTATGATTTCCCCACATAATCTTTGAGATCGTCCATGTTTGCATCAACGTTCATAATGGATGTCTCATTGTCATCATTCATTGTTTCCATCTATAGAATATTTGTTGGAACTCTCTTGTATTTTCATAGAACTTCCAATTCACCCACCACAATGTCATGCACTGACCCCACATAGTGAGCAGTGAATGGGGCCAACATTGAAATTTATTCAATATGTGGTTTTATGCGTCAAAATTTGACATGGTTAGACTAGACACACACCTTGATGGTATGGGAGGGTTTCAATACTCAAGGATGTATATTGATGTCCCCACCTAATATTTGAGATCATCCACATTTTCATCAACATTCATCATGCACATCTCATTGTCATCATTCGTTATTCCCTTTTATGGAATTGTTGTCGAAATTATCTTGAAATTTGACATGGAACTTCCAATAAACCCATCACAAATTTATTCCATTGAACCCGCACAGTGAGTGGTGAGTGGGGCCAACGTTGAAATATTTTCAATCTATGTCTATATGCATCAAAATTGAACATGGTTAGATTAGACACATGCCTTGAGAGTATGGGAGGGTTTCAAGACTTAAGGATGTTTGATGTCGCCACATAATATTTGATATCGTCCATGTTTGCATCAATGTTCAATATAATGGGTGTCTCATTGTCATCATTTGTCATTTCCATCTATAGAATATTTGTTAGAACTCTCTTGAAATTCCATGTCACTTCCAATGCACCCATCACAAATGTCATCTTGCACCGACCTCATACAATGAGAAGTGAATGGGGCCAACGTTGAAATTTCTTCAAATTGTGCCTGTATGCGTCAAAATTCTACATGGGTAGACTAGACACATGCCTTGACGGTATGGGAGGGTTTTCAATACTCAAGGAGGGTTTCAAAATTCCACATCTGCATCAACATTCATCATAATTGTCTCATTTTCAATGTTCATCCTTCCCTTCTATAGAATCATTGTCAGAACTATCTTGAAATTTGAAATGGAACTTCCAATACACCCATCACAAATGTCATGCACCGACCCCACGTAGTGAGTAGTGAATGGGTTCAACGTTGAAATTTCTTTAATATGTGCCTGTATGCGTCAAAATTTGACATGGTTAAATTAAACACATGCCTTGACGATATGGGAGGGTTTCGAGACTTAAGGATGTATATTGATGTCCCCACATAATCTTTGATATCATCCACATTTGAATCAACGTTCATCGTGCACGTCTCATTGTCATCATTCGTCATTCCCTTATATAGAATCGTTTTTGGAACTATCTTGAAATTTGGCATGGAACTTCCAATACACCCATCACAAATGTCATGCACCAACCCCACATAGTTAGTAGTGAATGGGGCCAACATTGAAATTTATTCAATATGTTCCTATATGTGTCAAAATTTGACATGTTTAGATTAAACACATGCCTTGATGGTATGGGAGGGTTTCAATACTCAAGTATGTCTGATTTACCTGCATAATCTTAGAGATTGTCCATGTTTTCATTAATGTTCATTGTCATCATTTGTCAATCCCTTCTATAGAATATTTTTCATAAATCTCTTTAAATGTCTTGGAACTTCCAACATGCCCATCACCAATGTCATCCACCGACCTCACACAGTAAACAGTGAATGGGGCCAATGTTGAATTTTCTTCAAAATGTGACTGTATGCATTGTGATTTTACATGTGTACACTAGGTGCATGCCTTGATGGTATGGGAGGTTTTTAGTACTTATGGACATCATTCTCTTCATCATTTACATCATAATGGTTTTCATTTCCATCATCATCATATTCATCATGACCCGATTTCTCCATCCATGCCAACAAAGATCAAACTTGACATATCCATCATTACAACGAAACCTAATGATTAATAAACCATGATTCTATTAAGTTGAGACATCCCAAAAGAATTTTATAGGCTCCAACATTCAAGTGGTTTAATTGTTAATGGGTTAGGGATTATATCGGGTGAAGGGATTAATGACATCAATCAACCCTATATGGTTACTAGTGAATGAGGCCAACATTGAAATTTCTCTAAGTTGTGCCTGTATACGTCAAAATTTGACATGGTTATACTAGGCACATGTATCTTGACGTTATGGGAGGGTTTCAAGACTCAAGGATGTCTGATGTCCCCACATAATCTTCAATATCGTCCATGTTTCAAGGGGTTATATGGTATAAAGGTTAAGGAATTAGCTTTAGGCTTAGTGAAATATTTTAATTTGTTTTAAAATATAAATTAATGAATAAAATTTGGATACATTAATTAGCCTAATTGTTTGGATTTACATTGATTTACATATACTATATATTTAATTATATTTTTTAACAATTTCCAATAAATGACCACTAACCATGCTAACTCTTATATAAGTAATCCTATTTTTTTTGCCAACAATTCATAGAAAAGATTGAACACTTTAAGGATATTGCCAAAAGTAATTTGTATCGTCAAAAATAACACTGAATCATTTCATGAAAGCTTAGGCCATAAGAATCAACGCCATTTTAAAAACTGGAGTACAAATAATTTTGAAAATTTAGAAGTCTTGGTCATTAACATTATTGTCTCCAATAATGTCATCCAGTTTATCATTATCAATGTTCATATGTTCTTTCAAGTATTTAATGTTATCATCATCCTCCTCTTGATCTGCATCATCTTCATCATCATTGAAATTTGACTGTAGACCATCTATATTGTTACCAAATGTATAATTTGGATCATCATTTTCTATACCGTCCATATTGTTGTCTTCCATAAAATCATCTAACTCTAGATTGTTTTCTTCTTGTGCCTGAACATAACCATCTTCAACATCATCATAGATGTTAATTTCTTCAATGTTCTCTAATCCATCTATCTCATTTTGTTGGACATCATTTTTGTGCTCAATATCCACTAATGCATCGTCAAATACATGCCTTAATCTTGGATCATAATGTATGACAAATATCCATTTTGGGTCCAAAATATCTTCATAGAAAAATACCTGCACATGAACGACATACATATATTAGAAATATCTTATAACACTTTTATTTATTAATAAACAAATATATTATCGCAAAAAACTATGAATCAATAGATTAATGATCACTATTGCTTCTTATTTGAGTTAAAGAAATACCTACTCACAATGAATTGGTAGAACATAAGGCTCCTTATCCTCCGGTAGGAACCTCAAGGAATATATAGAAAACGATCCACTGTGGGTATCATGTCTTCATGTCCTCTCAAATGCTTCATACCATCTACACTTAAAAATACAACATTTAAAAGAGCGGTAATCCAACTCAATAATTTCTTGGATTTTTCCAACATATTGTAGATTCCCTTCAATAATATTCTTATATTTTGAGCTTGCTCGACTGGATTGCTTGAAATCAACCATGATGCCACAATCAAAGGATTGTCTCTTTACATATACACTTTCTACACGATAATGTCGTCCATATGCCCACATTGTAGGATATTTCCTCGACTGTGAAAGACCATTTATTTCAATGAAAACAAATATAATGACGAATATTAAAATAGTTAATAGTGTCAAAACTGTAAGGAAACAACATTTTGTAAAATCCCAATTGTACCTTTCTTTCACATCCTCTACACATGTTGATTTCATCTTTTGTTATGTTTGAATCTATACATGCATCTTCTATTTGATTTTGAATTTGTTCAGTAACCCATTCTAGAGTGCAATCTTTGCCCCATTCCCAAGCAGATCAATGGGAGGTGGAGTGTTCCTTGGGTTGGATCTCTTAAACTATCTCCTTGCTTCTAACACTTCTTCTCTCTTTTTATCATACAAATCAATCCATTTGTTCATAAATCCCATGTGGTACATAATGAACTTGTTGAGTATTGGACTTTTGTCTACACCTATTACATGTCAACATGTTTATTTCAAACTCCAAATGTTATTTAGTTAATTTGACAAATAAATTACAAAGAAAATTAATGATTGCAAGGAAAAGAACCACATTAATGATCATGAATTTACTTACTAATTTCTACTTGAACACCATTAGATTGTGGTTTTTCTCCATTAATAATATCTGATGCTCATTCTTCATCCCAGAAGCATGATCCATCTTCAAAATCCTTACCAAGGAATTCACATAGGAAGAAAAATGCTTCATTCAATACATACCCTTCATCCATACAACCCTCTAGATGTTCCTTTTGTCAGACATATATTTTTAGAGCTTTCATATACATCTCAAAGAAAAACATCCACCTCGTTGATATGACACCTGCCAATTCAATGTCATTGACTAGGTGTATAAGTAAATGGACTTATAGGTCCATGAAACTTGTAGGGAGGTCCTTCTAAAATACACATACAATTTCTGCAATTTACTTCTTCCATTTTTGTACTTCACATTCATGGATCTCCTTGGAGGTTACCCCCTATTATAAGAATAGTAAATTAGTATGAACCTTTAGTGAAAAATTAAAATGGAATATAATATTTCTATGTCTCTCACACGTGAACATTTCATACCACATACCTTGTAAATGCTGACAATCGACTTATGGCATTCCTTAAGTCAAGGGTAAGACATGAACCCCCCCTAATTTCCAATGGTATGTAATGATATCAAACACATTCATCATATGTCATTAGTAATTTTTCACACAGCAAAATATCAAAATATATTTAGTACTAAATCAATGTTACCAGTAAAAATTAAATGATGATATATAATACCTTCAGAAAATTATGAAAATCATGTGTTTTAAATCCTTTGATATGTCCATCAATTGTAAAAGCTTTATCCAATGATGACCCATAGCCAGTAGGTGTCCTTATTGAATTAATGCCATTTTTTAGTTGGTCTAGATCTTTTTTTTCAAAATCCATGGAGCTTTTGCATATGTTTCATTTTCCCTGTTTGGCCACAAATGTCTTCTATCAAATTTGGTACGCGAAAGAGCAATATCTCTCCTCGAAGACAAGGTGTCCTTCTCTTTTCTTGATATATGTCTAAATATAAAATCTAGGACATTTTTGAAGATGTGCATAGGATCTAATAGGTGAGATATTAATAGATCCTTCTAGTAAGGGAGCTCATAAAATATGGATTTCATTTTCATTCCTTCTGGCATATTAACTACAACTTGTTCTGGTTCTTCAATTGAATCACCCCAATCAAAAAAATCCTCCCAAACTTTCAATTAATCATATTCATACTTCTTAATCCAATCACCTGGACCCATAATCATGGGAGGGCCTCTATTTTCAACTTTTCCATCAAATTGATTCTTTAGACGATTTCTAAACTTATGATCTGTTGGTAGAAAAAACCTGTTGTTTGCATAAATAAATTTATGTATATATTTAGAATACCTCCCTTGAAATTGATCTACACATCTTGGACATGCAAATATCCCCGTTGTTTGAAGCCCTACAATTCAATAATTAATTTTAATAGCATTATAATAATAGTATAAAAGTAAGTATGAAAGTTGGGATGAAAATAAGAGTGCGAATACGTAAATATTTTATCGTACCAAAACAAACACCAAGTCCTGGGAAATCATGAATAGTCCAACATAGTACACCATACAACATGAAGGACCTATTTGATGGAGGACGTGATATTTCATACATTCTTATGCCCTTCCATAGTAGTTGCATCTCATCAATAAAAGGCTCAATATAAACATCCATATTTTTAACTTGTTGTTTTCCTGGAACAATGAGATTCATTATAAGGTGCTCCTTTATAACACTCATCCATGGGGGGATATTGTATACTATCAATCTGACTGGCCAAACACTATAATTTGAGCTGAGGAAAGAGAATAGGCACACTCCATCAATTGCAAGACCAAACCTAACACTACTTGGTTCATATTTGAATTTACTTGGCCATTTTTCCTCTATGTGTTTCATTTCTTTTGAGTCGGCTGGAATTCACATGAATCCATATTTTCTCCTGTTCTTTGCATGCCAGTCCATCAATTGTGTAAGTGAATTGCAACGAAACATTCATTGAAGTCTAGGTATAATTTTCATGTGACATAAAACCTTTTTTGGAACTGTAGGACCTTGTACATCTGTACGATATTTGTTCTCTTTGCATACAGGATACTCTACCTTGTTTTTATATTCACCTCTGTATAAAATGAAATCATTTTTACATGAATGAATTTGTTTATATTCAATCACCAACTCATCCAACAACGGACGTGCTTCTCTGCAAATTGATGGCAACACATTCTCTTCAAGGAATATTTTAGTTTTTAGTGCCCTATAATATTTCCAGAGATTAAATCAATTAAATGTTTGACTTATGATGAACATGTTTGATATGTCAATCTACACTAATACTGTTTATATACAATATATGTTTTATAACATCCCATTAAAGAAATATAAACGTAGTTGATGAATGTTTACAAATTATGTACACCAATTAACCATGCAAAGTAAGAAATACATTTCAACTCACTTTAGTAGGGTAGTGAATCCTTTGTCTGACAAATGAAATAGTATTTTATTTCTAATAATATCAATGTGCATGCAATTTTTGAGGTTCTACTTGCACCCGATCTGAACACGGGTGTCTTCGTAGCTTGCTTGATTGAGTCTTTCATGTTGTTATCATCAAGATTGCATTGGTGGTAATTACTCCTACTATCATCATTATTGTCAACCATATGATCATTATCATCATGATTGTTTCCATCCCCAAAGAAAACTATAAGAATTTCATCCAATCCTTCTTCATGCACTGCATTTTCACTATCATCATCATCATCATTAAAGCTATGTGGCATGTCATCATTCTATGCTAATCTCATCAGCTCTTCAAACTTATCAACTGGTAGTATTCTCTTCAATGTTGCTCTTTTCGCCCTAGTATGGTTTAAAGGATGGTTTGGATCATCCCGTCCAAATATCAATAACTCAGTTTGATCTTGGGTATTAGTAGGTGGATCATCAATGTCTTCTACCTACCAACATACACAAGCATTATTTAATGTTTGGAAACAATTGGATAAATCATAATTGTATCAATTTCAAAGAAATATAATCAAATGTATTGTATTAACCAATAAGAATATAGAATGTATGAACATATATACATCAATTGAATAGCTGAATATTATTTTATATACTACTTCTTTTATACAATAAATTAAAATAAAACACAATTTTGACAACATAGTGTATAAAATGTCAATCCACACTCATTGATTATTCTTTGGTTTTCTGCCCTTATGAACATCCTTAGGGAGACCTAGTTCTTCCCTTTTCTTGCGTGCAGGAGTGCGTTTTAAGAAGGGGTAATTAATCAATAACTCATCCCCAATGGTAAGGTCCATAATAGCCTCAACCATTATCAATCTATCAACCTCTCTTTCCATATCTCCATCTTTATCATTTATAACTTCAACAAATTGACAATTTGGTCTTACATTAGGGTCCCTC
>JASDQU011313984.1:7909-29938 GCA_032191745.1 Picea mariana
TGCCATCTTGAAGAGGTATATGAAGAGGAACCCGTAATCCCCCATACTACAATGAGGGAGGTTCCCGGAGCTACAGAACCAAAGAGGGAAGTCATAACTTCCCCTCATGAGGAACTTCTAGAAGACCATGATATAGTAGAAGTACAAGAACCTCCTCAGATCACGATCCTCCATAAAAGAAAGCCAGCCTAGGCTAGAGAGCTTATTCAAGATGGAGAGAAGTATGGTGTTCCCCAAGGAACCATGAGACAGGTGAAAAGACCAAATCCATTCTCCAGTTATATGACTTTGATGTGTGACCTCCTAGAAGAGGAGCCTACCTGGTTTGAAGAAGCCATTCAAAGGAAAGAATGGCTAGATGCCATGACAGGTGAATACCAATCCATAATGAAGAACGAAGTATGGGAAATAGCTCCCAGAACTAAGAATAAATATGTGGAATCCTCTAGATGGCTCTTCAAAATAAAACATGTTGTTGATGGAAGTATTGATAAGTATAAAGAAAGATTTGTCGCTTGTGGATTTTCCCAGAAGGAAGGAATTGACTATGAAGAGACATTCGCTCCTGTGGCCAGATACATTTCGATCAAGACCATCATATCTCTTGCAACTAAGATGAAGTGGAAGCTGCACCAGATGGACATGAAGAAATCTTTCCTAAATGGTGTCATTGAAGAGGAAGTGTATATAGAGCAACCTCAAGGATTTGAGGTTGAAGACAAGAAGTCTCATGTCTGCAGATTAAAGAAAGACTTATACGGATTAAAGCAAGCTCCTAGAGCTTGGTATGGCCATATAGACAGTTTCTTGATGAGCTTAGGCTTTACCAAGAGTAAAGCAGACTCAAATATCTACTTCAAAATTATGGATAATGAGCCAGTAATCTTACTGCTATATGTGGACGACTTGTTCTTAACTGGAGAACAAAATCTCATCGTTGAATGTAAAAAGAGACTTTCCTTAGAATTTGAAATGAAAGACCTTGGCCTAATGCAATACTTCTTAGGTCTTGAGGTATGGAAGAGTCCTGAGAGGATCTTCCTTAACCAAGGGAAGTACACGGTCAAAATATTAAAGAGATTCGATATGCTGGAATGCAAGCCCATGAATACACCCATAGAAGCGAAGTTGAAGTTGTTGGTCAATACATCGTCATAATTAATTGATGCCACACTGTATAGACAGATTATTGGATCGTTGATGTACCTAATGAACACCAAACCAGACATTTTTTTGTCGTGAACACCTTGAGTCAGTTTCTGGTAGAACCCAGACGTGTTCACCTAGTGGCTGCAAAACATGTGATGAGGTACCTCAAAGGTACGATAGATTATGGTCTCAACTATGATGGAGATCGTGATTTCACATTGAGTGGATATACTACTACAGATTGGGCAAGAAGTGTCTATGATAGGAAAAACACTTCATGATGTTGTTTCGGTTCGGTATCAGCTATGATCACGTGGTAGAGTAGGAAGTAATCTAGTATTGCTCTTAGCACAACGGAAGTAGAATACATTGTTGCATGTTCTACTAGTTGCGAAGCTATATGGCTTCGAAATTTTCTAACTGGCCTATTTCATTTGGATATGAGAGCAACCGTGATTCTATGTGACAACCAGAGATGCATAACGATGACATAGAATCCTCTATTCCACGATAGGTCAAATCACATAGAGATACACTATCATTACATACGCGAAATGGTATAGAGAGGAGCCTTGAAACTCCAATACATTAGCACAAATGAATAGGTTGCTGACATGTTGACCAAGCCTTTATCTCGTGTAAAGTTTGAGTACTTCCGAGATAAGCTTGGCATAGTCCGAAATGACCTTCCTTGAAAGGGGGAGTAGATGTGATGTTCCTTTCTTCTGACCTATCTTTCAGACGTAAAGCAAGATGTGATGATGTTCCTTTCTTCTGACCTAGCTGTCAGATGTAAAGAAAGATGTGATGTTCCTTGTTTCTGACCTAGCTGTCAGACATAAAGCAAGATGTGATGATGTTCCTTGCTTCTAACCTAGCTGGCAGATGTAAATAAAGATGTGATGTTCCTTGCTTCTGACCTAGCTGTCAGACATAAACCAAGATGTGATGATGTTCCTTGCTTCTAACCTAGCTGTGAGATGTAAATCAAGATGTGATGATGTTCCTTGATTCTAACCTAACTGTCAGACGTAAAGCAAGATGTGATGATTTTCCTTGCTTCTGACCTAGCTGTTAGACGTAAAGCAAGATGAGATGTTCCTTGCTTCTGACCCAGTGTCAGACGTAAAGAAAGATGAGATGTTCCTTGCTTCTGACCAAGTTGTCAGACGTAAAGAAAGATGAGATGTTCCTTGCTTCTGACCCAATGTCATATGTAAAGCAAGATAAGATGTTCCTTTCTTCTGACCGAGTTGTCAGACGTAAAGCAAGATGATATGATGAGACTAGCATTGAGCTTTCGGCTGGATAACTGTGACGTAAAGCTAGTCTAGTATGGTTCTTCCAACCTGATGGTTGTGACATAAAGCAGGACGAGTATCTTGCTTCCAGCTTGAGTGTTGTGACGTAAATCAAGACGATGAGATGAGATAAGCATTGAGCTTCCAACTTGATAGCTGTGGCATAAAGCTAGTCTTTTATTATGATGAGGCAGGCTTGTCCTGTGTTGACGATGATGTATCAGTTTTTATACTAATACATATTGATGCAGATGATGATGGCATTCCTTTGAGAATGACGATGTTGCTCATGAAGAAAACATCCGATGATTTATAGATATGCCAACCAAGATGATATTGATGATGTTGTCCTCCCATTTGATGTTGTTGATGATGTTGTCCTCTTTCTCTCGCATGATGCTACTGAAGAATACCCTTCTTGTTAAGGGGGAGTGTTGAAATCCTGTAACTGCAAAGAGTATTATTATTATTATTGATATATTATTCATAGGATCAATCCCCATTGTGGATTGATCATGTTAGTTATTGTAATAGGACCAAATCCCCTTTTATGGATTGGTCAACAGATAATTATAATAGGCAGAATAAGAAGTCGGCCCCAACAGTTAATCAGGAGACCCAGAAATATAATAAAGGTGGGTTTACCCACCCAGTTGGAGAATTCGTCCCTGCCAATGAAGATACACTTCACACATGCCAGACTTGTATAAATAAAGGAGGCTATCACCTCACTTGGACATAACTCACTTGCTCAGTTTGAGAGACAAGTTCTGATCTGTTACCGACAAAGGAGAGAGAGAGTGGCGCATATCTTGGGAGAGGACTTTTTGTTTAAGCATAGAGATCTCTTGGCATTGTATTGGATATCTATATTAAGGAAGTTTTGCTCAGTTTTCTTCCCCTAGAGGGTTTCCTAGGATAAATGTTGTGTCTCTTGTGATTGTGTATTTCTTAGTGATCTTGGATTATGCTAATGTTATCTAATGAAATGCAAACATCTATAATAATGGCTTAAACATTAACATGATCGATATGCATTTGGATTATTTGTATTTGTCTCGATATGCATTCATATTACTATCTATTTAGAGTATTGTTAATGAGTTAAACCTAATGAGATCGTTGTAGCGTTCAGAGTGGCAAGCTACACAACTCAATAGAAGCGGTTGCATTAGCGATAAGGGATATGTGTTTCACTCAACCTTAACAATTTAGTTGAAGTTATAATACTATAAATTACACATTTTATTAATGCATGTATTTTATAAATATAAATATATTGATATAATTTAAAAAATTTGTATATCTATATATTATATATTGATAAATTATTTATAAACAATTATATTGTTTAATTTTTTCAATAAAAATGTATTTTATATTATCTAAATATATGTTTTGCAACACCAAAAAGTCGAATGCATAAATTGATAATCTAATTTTATATATGCTTATTTGGAATGGGTATAATTTTTCAGTTCAATATTTTTCTCTATCAATGTCCTTCAAAGAAGTATGATTCTAAGTTTCTTTCTATGTAATATATTGCATCAATTAAAAGTTCCTATCTTTGTCACAAAGGAAACACTTCATTAAACATTTTTTTAAAACTTGGCCATAACTTCATTTTCATAATGTGTCAAACATAAACCAACCTTTTCATGTGATGAACATAAACCGATATTGCAATGTGATGAACATAAATGGATGTAAAAAAATGTCGAACGTAGTAACGTTAGGATGTGATGAACATATACAGACGTCACAATGTGATGAACATATACACGTGTCACAATGTGATGAATCTAACCTTGTTGTCAAAATGTGATGAAGATAGCCGTATCATGACAATGCGTTGAACATATCCATGTCATCACAAGCATAGTAATGTCACATTGTGAAAAACATATAAAGATGTCAGAACATGATGAACATATCCCTTTCGTTGCAGTGTGACGAACAAAAATGGATGTCGTAATGTGACAAACATAGTAACGCCAGAATGTGAGAAACATATATCAATGTTGCAATGTGAAGAACATAGCCTTGTCATCGCAATGCGATGAATCTAGCCCTGTCATCGCAATGTGATGAACATATACATGACAACGAAATAATAGCCATGTCATCTGAATGTGACAAAGATAACCCTATCATCGCAAACATAGTAATGTCACAATGTGAGAAACAAATAAAGACGTAAGAATGTGATGAACATAGCCCTTTCATCATAGTGTGACAAACAAAAATGGATGTCGTAATGTGACAAACATAGTAACGTCAGAATGTGAGAAACATATATGGACATCACAATGTGAACAACATAGCCTTATTGTCGCAATGTGATAAATCTAGCCGAGTCATCGTAGTGTGACGAACATATACATGACATCAAAATAATAGCCACGTCATTGCAATGTGACGAAGATAACCCTATCATTGCAAACATAGTAATGTCACAATGTG
This sequence comes from Picea mariana, assembly GCA_032191745.1. Lineage (NCBI taxonomy): Eukaryota > Viridiplantae > Streptophyta > Pinopsida > Pinales > Pinaceae > Picea > Picea mariana. Next base: position 12,826 of record JASDQU011313984.1, read on the forward strand.
ACAAACAAATAAAGATGTAAGAATGTGATGAACATAGCCCTTTCGTCGCAGTGTGACGAACAAAAATGGATGTCATAATGTGATAAACATAGTAACGTGAGAATGTGAGAAACATATATGGACATCGCAATGTGAAGAACACAGTCTTGTTGTCGCAATGTGATGAATCTAGCCCTGTCATTGCAATGTGACAAACATATAAACGACATCAAAATAATAGCCATGTCATCTCAATGTGATGAAGATAACCCTATCATCGCAAAAATAGTTATGTCAGAATGTGAAAAACATATACAATCGTCGCAATATGATGAACATAGCCCTATCATCGCAATATTATGAGCATAAATGGATGTCACAATTTGTGGAACATAGTAATGTTGGAATGTGACAAACATATACATACACCGCAATGTGATGAACCTAGACTTGTCATCGCAATGTGATGATCATAGCCCTATCATTGAAATGTGACGAACATTTAATGTAGAATATTATATTAATGCATTAATGATTATTGTATTAATTTAATTAATGTATTCATGAATATTGCATTAATGAATGGATGCTTTAATATAAAATTCTTATACATTAATGTTTTGTATTTATGTAATAATGTTACAAAGTGGTTTGAATGTATTTTTACATTATTAACATATTAATACTTTAACAATGTATTATTTAATATTGTATTAACATATTTATTAATTTTATTAATACATTACATTATACATTCACATATAAATAATTCAATTTATACATTTCCTTAATTATATCATGTACTTTACATTATTATTAATGAATTAATACATTACATTCACAATGTGACAAACATTGCCTTTTCGTTGCATATTGATGAACATAGTAATGTTGCAAGTTGATGAACATAATAGTGTCACAATATATCAAACACAATAATGTCGCAATGTGTCAAACATAGCCCCACCATCGTAATGTGACGAAAATATCCATATTGTTCTAAAGTGATGAACATAACCTGGTCGTCGAAATGTGATTACAAGAACCTCATCGTCGTAGTGTGACGCAAATATCCTCTCATCATAATTGGAGATAATTTTCCAAATGCCATTGTCTCGTTAAGATAATACATTGTTGCAATGTGATCTACACAATGCATTGTCTCCCGAAGATAACTCATTGTATTATTAATGTAATAATGTATTGTTATTGTATTAACATTTTCGTATTAATTTTTTTATTTAAAAGTTAAAAGTTAAAATTAATATATGTTTGGTTTTTTGTGTTATAATAATAGTGTTTGTAAAATTATACATGTAAATAGTGTTTTTCACAATATTATAAATATAAATACAAGATGAGTTATAAATATCATTATTTATAAATATGAATTATTTTTTATGGTAAAAATGCAATGTATTTATTAATGCATTATGCATGCAAATAAAATGGTTTTCACAATATTATAAATATCAATACAAGATGAGGATGTCTTAAACACAAATCCTATTATAAATGCATTAAAATTTAAATGAAAGTTATCACTAGTCTCATATTAGGGTTTCAGTTCTTCCCATTAAAATTAGGGTTATAGTTTTATTAAAGTTAAGGTTATTTATATTAAGGTTTATTTTATAAAAATAAGAAAATAACAATTTGTATTAAGAAAATAATACGAGTTATTAAAGTTACTATTAAGAACAAAATTGGATTAGGATTATTCTTATTAAAATTTAGCTTAGGGTTATTTGTATTAGGTTTTATTTTATAGTAAGAAGAAAAAATATTAAAAAAATAGTTTAATACTTTATTAATGTATAAATAATGTATTACAAATATATTTTTACTTGATTGTAGTTTTATTGTATGCATATTGAGTTAATACATTAATATTTTAATATATTATTATATTTTTGGCCACTTTAGTATTTTATTAGGTTTGTATAGATATTTTATTAATTAATAATATTTTAATATTTTATTAATTTTATTCAAAGTTTATAAATGTATTCATTAATTAAATAATTCATTAATTAAATAATTCTTTAATGATTAATGTAATAGTGTATTTATTCTTTAGCAATTTATTAATGTATAATGTATTAATACAATATATTATATATTATTAAGGTATTTACTAATTAAAATATTACATTAATACATTACATTATATATTAATGTATTGATACTTAATTTATATATTAAAGTATTGATTAATTAATACTCTAATTTTATGTATTTATGTATTAATACATTAACTAATAAATGTTTTATTTTATTAATTTATTAATAATTTATATTAACTAATACTTAATAGGTTATATTACTTTATTAATTAATTAATAGGTTAATCAATTAATTAATAGGTTGTTATTAATTAATAAGATTTTAATTTCTTAATGATCTAATAATTTTTACTTTTATTTTTATTTTTCTTTTAATTTATTAAGTTGAGAATAAGCAACTCGCTGTTCTGATACTCACCTAACAAATTAACCTAATATTGTATTAATAATGTATTTTTTTATTAATTTATTAATAATTTAGTAATACTTTAATAGTTATTAATAACTTATTTGTTCTTTAACAATTTATTGATGTATAATGTATTAATATAATATATAATATATTAATAAGATATTTACTAATTAAAATATTATATTATGCATTAATGTAGGGATACTTAATTTATACATCACATTAAGATATTAATTAATTAATTAATTCTTTAATTTTATGTATTTATGTATTAATATATTAATTAGTAAATAGGTTGTTATTAATTAATACTTTGTTATTAATTAGTTGTTATTAATTAATTAATTAATAGATTGTTATGAATTATTAATTAACATATTCATAATGTATTAATTAATTAATTAATTATACTTTTGCAATATATAAATTAATAATGTATTAATTAAATAATATATTTAATAATGTATTTATTAATTCATATATTACATTATTAATATATCCATCAATTAATACATTATCAGTGTATCACTCAGTTAATATGTTACATTACACAAATATAAATTAATACTTTAATTTATACATTAATAAACCATTAAATTATATACACTAATATAATATGTTAATGTATTACATTAATACATTATAATTATATATTAGTGTAAGGTAATAATTATTAAAATATTAATGGTCATCCTCAAGACATGTTGTTTAGTGTACTAACAACAATTATTTTATACAAGTGAAAAATGATGCCCATTTGCCTATATCAACCACTTTTTTAAAATGGTTGTATTTTAAATTTTAAATTTTATTTTTGGAAACTTTAATATATGGATACTTTATTAATGTATTTATTAATATTATTTTTAATGTATGGATTCTTTATTAATATATTAAATTAATAATATTTTAATACTTTATTAAATTTTTTCATAATTTGTAAATGTATTTATTATTTAACTAATTCTTTAATGATTAATGTATTTCTTCATTAATATAATAATGTAGTAGTTTAATATTTGTTTTCCTATAATAATTTTTATTTTAATTTTGTCAATTTACTAATGTTTTAATTTATTTATACTTTAACTATCTTTTAATGTATAAATTAATTAATACAATATATATATTTTTTTTGACGAAAACAGTTATGTTGCATTAATCGGCTCTCTGGCCAGCCAGAATTAGAAAGTTACAAATTTGAAGAAGGTTGGTGACCTCTAAGAGTGCTGCCAACCTTCTTGTGAATGTCTTGGAAGACCATTCCCCTCTACTCCTTGATCTAATTCGATAATATGACATGGAATGCATACATGAGTAAATTCTCACAAACTGTGAGCATAGTAAAAGACAGAAGCAAAGCATTAAATCGAAGGGGTTGAAATTTTCCCCTTAATGTAGGGGTCCAGCTTTTTCTGAGATCCTAAAGAAATGTTGCAGGCCGCCTCATTTTCTCTGCATGCTTTGTTGGTCTTTCACCCTCGGGTAAGGGGTGGAGATGGGACTGTATTGTCTTCAGGTTCAGAAGTTCCCCCAGAGCCGCTAGAGGGGACTCTAACCACCAGACCTGCATGGGCAGAGGGTTCTGGTTCTGAAGCCCGGATTTCTCTTGCTGCTTCTGAATTTGGGGGGGTGGATTCCGGAAGGCTTTCGTCTGCCAGAGGATCTTTCTGGTCTGCTATTGCTTCTGGTTCTAGGGCTACATCTTCCTTCAGCGCATCAAAGCTGTTTTTGTTTTCTAATGTTGCCTCTTCTGAATGAGTGGCCTTTGGGGCCTGGGTTTGTGGATCATTTCGCCTTGGTTGCCTTCGCCGATACGATATGGGATGAAACTCATCTTCTTTGACTGGTCCCGGCTCCTCTGAGGCTTTGGGGCAGCTTCTTGCGAAGTGACCGTAATCATGACACCGGAGGCACTTAAAAGGAATCTGTTCGTAGTCCAGCTCTTGGGTATGGCACCAGTCCCCCATGGAGAGCTTAATGGCTTCCTGAAGACCTTTCTCGAGGTTGACCTCAACACAAATGCGATCTCAAGTAAACTGGTCCCCTTTCGGCTCCGCCTTGTCCAGGAAACGCCCAAGCTTATTTCCAATGTCCTTCAGAGAACTTTTCCCCCAGAGATGTAAGGGAAGGTGAGGTAGCCTAACCCAGATAGGGGCTGTGGTGATCTCGGCTTCGGGGTTGAAGTCAAGAGTCTAGGGGGATAAGAACAGTCCTCTCAACCCCATAAAATAGGGTCCATATCTGAACACTAGATCACAGTTCTCTTTGCTCAGGAATCTGAAAACAAAAAACCCCCTGCCTACAGCTAACAGAGAGACGTCTCCCTGTATCAACGGTTTCCAACGACCATTCGTCCATGCCTCCACCGTTTTGGGGCTAGGCCATAACCCCGTATACTTTCCGATGAGGGCCCTGTCTTCTAGATGGAGGGCAAGCTTGCAAGGCTCCTCTGGAGATAGCTCCAGAGAAGGGATCTCCTCCATCTTCTTAACAAACTTAGACGAGAGACAAGGCTTGGATTTGGGTCCTGTCGAGCGGACCAACGCTTTGAATGCTTCCAATCGGGCTTTTCCTCTCTCGCCAATCAGATCTAGGGCCACCGTAGCAGGCCGTCGATCTCCAGCAAATCCAATCACAGCGGCAAGCACGCATGCAAAAACGCGGCGAGCAGTACACGCAGTGGCGCTCTTGAAGGTGCCGATTCGTGTCTTTGTACGCAGGGAACCATATCGGCTGCCGCTGTTGAGGATCCTCGCTCCTGCAAACGAAAACCAGCGCTGGGGCGGCTAGGATTTAGGCCCTAGCCACAGCGAAATCCGTCTCTCCTCATCTCGTCCATCCTTACAAGAATGGAAATGTTCAAAAACTCTAATTAATACAATATATTAATAAGGTATTTTTTAATTAATATGTTACCTTTGATAGTTACTTTATAAAATATATTCATCATTTTTATACATAATATTAACATTAATAATACATTTTTCTATTACTATTAATAATATAATAATGTAATTTTCTATTATTATATTAATTAATTGATTATTTATATATTTATTAATTAATAGTTTATTACTTTAGCATATTTATGTATTATTATTAATGTATTATTACTTGATTAATATATTTAATAATCTCTTTATACTTTACTAATATATTAAAAAAATTACTTAATTAATTAATTAATATGTTACATTTCGTACTTATTTTTTTTAATGTTTTTAGTGTAGTTTTACTTTATTATTATTACATAGTGACTTTATTATTATTGCTATTTAGTTTATTATTTTGTTATGTAGTATTTTATGTCTTATTAATTAATTTATATTTTATAATCAATTATTAATAAACATTTTATTTGTTATTAGTATCAATTATTAATTAAAAAATAATTTATTATTAATTAAGAATTTTTAATTAATTAATTATAATTAAATTATTATTAACAATTAAATAATTAATTATTATAATTTAATAAATTATTAATAATTAATATTAAAAAATTTAAAATAATTATTTTATATTTATTATTTATTTATAACATTTAAAATATATTAATTTATTAATAATTACATACAACAACTACTTTTACTTTTATGTAAAAAGTGGTTGTTGCTATTTATATATTTAACAACTTTGAATATAACATATTCATATCACAAAAATAGATAAAAAAAATTTAATATATTCACACTTTCATCCGTGAAATTCATAATTTCTTATGTCTCATGTCATATGGTATAAGAGCCAATCTCTTGGCCAACACCATGATCACAGCATGATCTCTTGGCCAACAGCATGATGTTCTCGGACTGTAGCTTTTACGATTTAGATATATATATATATATATATTTCTCTTCCAGGTACAGAGTAAATGTTTTGAAGATGGTCTATCGGAATAGTTGATGGTACCTATATTTTTTTCTGGTGATGTATCAGCCGTGTAAGTGCTTAGGCCGTGAAGGAAAACCAGATCATGGAGGCTAGGTAAACCTTGTTAAGTGTAGCCTTTAGATAATAACGTGGATTTTCCAATTTCTGCACATAAACTGATTAAAAAAAACATTTTAATCAAAGTTTTTATGTATCCGTACAATTTTCTCCCTCATTTATGCTAAGTTTTCATATTTGATATTTTAATCAAAGTTTTTATTCATCCATACAATTTTCTCCCTTATTTATCCTAAGTTTTCATATTTGACCTCTTCCAAACCATATTTATCCTAAGTTTTCATATTTAACATTTTATTTGGCCTCTTCCAGACCATATTTGTCTTATTTGACCTCTTCTAGACCATATTTATCCTAAGTTTTCATATTTGACGTCTTATTTGGCCTCTTCCAGACCATATTTTTCATCAAAACCTTAATTTAAAACATAGGTTCTGTTCTATTTCTTTTTGGATATCAGGTACTGTTAGCCATGAATCTAACATTACTTCCTAGCATTAAATGTTTATTGGGTTTTTCCATTTTCCATGACGCCATAAAGATGAATGTAAGAGTTAACAATTTGGCCACATATCAAGGCGTCATAAATGATGGATGTCAAGTGTCCAACTGCTTCTCATTGTCACTAGCTCTGTGTCAACTCCCTAAGCTGGACGCTGTTGTTGAGCTTCCACCTACACAGCCTCAACCTTGTTGAGTTTCCACCTACACAATCATGCAAAAACTACGGTGATATACTCTCTTAAAATTTAAGGAACTTACCATGTAAGAACTTATCAGCTAAGGAGTGTCTGCTTCAGTTCCCTCACTCGCTAATATCTTCCACCATAAAGCGTTCATCCTAAGCTCACTGTTGCGCTCACTTTCCATGATCTTCTTGATACCTTTCTCCACTTCATCCTTCCCTACCGGTCCATCTGCCATCGTTTACTCGATCTCAATCTTGTCTTCCATTTCTGGGCAACATATAGAGAATTGGTTGCCTGATCACTCTACTAAGGAACCACCAACATGGGAACTCCCAAGTTGATGATAAATTGTGAAGAAAGAAATGCAGAGAGAAAGAATAGAGCAGAAATAGTATTCAGTATATTGAGAATGTAAGAAGAAAGTACAATGAGAAGAGTTAATGAAGAAGTTTAGTGCAAAAGAAAAATAACTAAGCTAAATAGGCTCAAGCAAATCAAGAAAAGAAAGTTCAGCTGGCCAGGACAGCTAGTAGTGTACAACCAACATGTTGAGGTTACATTATATTTAACACTCCCTCTTAAACTCAACAGTTACAAACATTGGCAATGATTATGCCCAAGTGTTGTCTCTGAAAATCAAAAATAGATTTTCCCAATGGATTTGTGAATATATCTACGAGCTGATCTCGAGAACCACAGAATTGAAGTGCAATATCACCATTATTGGCTAGCTCGCGGATGAAGTGAAAGCGAGTGTCAAGGTGTTTTCTTTTCTTGTGAAACACATGATTTTTGGATAGAGCTATTGCTGAAGTATTGTCACAGAAAATAGGTGTTGAATCATTTTCTGTATGTGACATATCTTTCAATATTCTTCTCATCCACACAGCTTGACAGGAAGCTGAGGTAGCAACGACATACTATACCTCTGTAGAAGATATTGATACAATTGATTGTTTCTTTGATGCCCATGAGATCAAGTTTGTGCCCAGGTGAAAAACATGTCCTGAGGTGCTTTTCCTGTCATCTAGGCTGCCTGCAAAATCACTATCCGTGTAACCAGAAAGTTGATTACTATCAAATTTAGTGTACCATAAGCCAAAATTGAGAGTTCCTGCAACATATCTTAGAATCCGTTTCACCATTTTCCAGTGAGAATCTTTGAGGGATTCCATGAATCTGGAAACAAGGTTGGCTGCATACATAATATCAGGCCTAGTTGCTGTAAGATACAACAAACTGCCTACAAAAATTTTATATAGGGTAGGGTCTATTATAGGGCCTTCATCTTTCTTGCTCAATTTTGTACCTAGAGGTATAGGGGTTTCTGTTGGATTGCATTCTTCCATGCAAAATCTTTTGATGATGTCTATTGCATACTTTTTCTGATAGAAAAAAAATCCATTGGTTGATTGATCAACCTCAATCCCCAAAAAATATTTCATGATGCCAAGATCTATCATCTCAAACTCAGATTGCATGGCATGTTTAAAACTTGTTAACTCAAGATTTCCAGTATATATCATGTCATCAACATATAAACATACAATTAAAATTTTACCATGCAGATCAATTTTGGTGTAAAGAGTTGGCTCATTTTGAATTTTGCTGAAACCACTTTTGATCAGATAAGTGTCAATTTTGTTCTACCAAGCTCTTGGAGCTTGTTTTAAGCCATACGAGGGTTTCTTCAACCAATATACTTTGGCTAGCTACTCTTGGACTTCAAATCCAGGTGGATGATCGACATAAACTTCTTCTTCTAAGAAACCATTTAGGAAAGTTGACTTGACATCCATTTCATATACTTGCCATTTATGTTGGGCTGTTATGGCCAATAGAGTCCTTACAGTGTCTAATCTTCCTACTGGAGAAAAAGTTTCACCATAGTCAGTACCAGGTTGTTGTGAGAATCCTTTGGCAACAACTCTTGCCTTGTGTTTTTCGATCTGCCCTTTTTCATTGAGTTTAGTTTTGTAAACCCACTTGACACCAATACTTTTCTTTTGACTTGGCAAATCCACAAGATCCCATGTCTTGTTCTTATCAATAGAGTCAGTTTCTTGGTTCATGGCTTGAACCCAATGTGGCTCCTTAGCGGCTTCCTTAAAAGATGGAGGTTGACATGACATTAAAGCAAAAAGGTTGTGCTATTCAAAATCATCCAACTGCTGATGGATTTCTCTCAAACTTTGAATTCTCTGATTTTGAATTTCAGAGGATGAGTCTCTGCTTGAAGTTGAGTTATCCTGAGAATTTTTAGATCGTCCTTGTACCCGCAATATTGGAAGAACAGGTAGAGGTATTTGTTGTCATGAATTTTCTGTGTGTTCAGAACTTGGCAGCAATGGATTTTGATTGTCCAATTGTTGATTTTCTGATTCATTCCAGAATTGATTTTCCATAAATTTTACATCTCTGCTGAGAATTAGTTTCTTGGAGATAAGATTGTAAAGCCTGTAGGCTTTAGATGTTTCACTATATCCAGGAAAGATACATTTCTCACTTCTGTTGTCCAGTTTCTTCCTGAATTCGGAAGGTATGTGAGCGATTGCTATGCATCTGAATGTCCTTAGATGTGCAACATTTAGCTTTGTCCCACTCCATGCTTCTTGAGGGACTTTCATCTTTAGACTTGTGGTTAGAGATCTATTCAAGAGATAAACTAAGCATGCTATTGCTTCAGCCCAAAAAAATTTTGACAAACTTTTCTCTTGAGAAGTGTTCTTTCCATATTCATTATTGTTTGATTTTTCCTTTTAGCCACTCCATTTTGTTGTGGAGTATACCTGGCCGTTGTTTGCATGATAATGCCTTGTGATTTTCAGAAATTTGCAAATTTATTGGAGTTGTATTCTCCTCCTCCATCGGACCTGAGTGCTTTTATATATTTTCCACTCTATTTTTCAGCTTCTGCTTTGAATTCCTTAAATTTTGCAAAAGTTTCAGACTTGTGTCTGAGAAAATAGATTCAGATTTTTCTGCTGAAATCATCAATAAATGTTAGAAAATAAAAGCCACCACCTATGGACTCTGTTTTCATTGGTCCACATAGGTCAGTTTGAACTAGTACGATATGTTATTTGTCTTGATTGGATGACTGTGGAAAACTAGTTCTCTTATGTTTTACAAGTATGCAAGACTCACATGGGGTATTTTGTTCTTTGAAGATGGGAAGACCTTTGACCATGGAGTGCTTCTGAAGAAGACTGAGACTCTTAAAGGGTAGATGTCAAAATCTTGTATGCCAAACCACTGTTTCATTTAGGGTGGATGCACTTTGTGCATATGGTTGAATCAGATTTGCAGTTTTGAGTGTAAGGGGAAACATCATATTCTGAGTCATGTGGATTTCAGAAATCAATTTTCTGCTTGGGATTTTGTCATATATCTTGCAAGATGCTCCTTCAAAGAGTACCTTATAGCCCTGTTTGATGATTTGTTCTACACTTAGCAGATTATGTTTCAGATTTGGAACATGATAGACATTGTTTATGTCTTTCTTTTCATTTTGTTTAGTAAGAATAGGTACAGTTCCTTTGCCTTGAACTTTGACTAAGGAATTATTTTCAAGTGTAATATCAGATGAGATTGAAGAATAAATGCATGAAAGTAAATCTTTGTTACCTATCATGTGATTGCTGCATCCACTGTCCAAAAACTAGAGATCTTTAGGTTGTTCTTCAGTCTTTTGGCATGAGAGAAACATACCTATTGAGATTTCTCCCATATGATTTGACACATGTGCTTTGCCTGAGAGATGATCTGCCTGCTTCTTCCGTCATTCATATTCATAAAGCCCATATTTTTTGTAGTAATAGCATTGTGTGCTTGATTTGTCATTTGATCTTCTCCCTTTGCCTCTTTGAGGCTGGAAATTTTGATTCTGGTGTTGTTGTCAGTGACCTTGGAAATTTTGATGCTGGCTCTGTTGTCTGTTACCTCCATTCAAGTGTTGGTCACTTGTAGTACTCCATCGTCCTTGGTGACCTCTACCTCTTCCTCTGCATCTCCCTCTGCTATAAGATAATTGAGTTTTGAAGGCATTGGCGATTGACTCATCTGTGAGATGCAGTCTGGTCTCATGTGTGACCAGAGAACCGATTAATTCATCTGTTGAAAAACATGACAGATCCTTGGATTCAAGGATTGTTGTAACAACCATTTCGAATTTCTTTGGTAAACTTCTGAGGACTTTATCAATAATGCGTTAATTAGTGATGGCTTCACAAGTCAATCTGATCCGGTTCATGATTCCCATGACTCTGGTCATGAAGTGATCCACATTTTCAGACTCTACTGCAGTTTGACTGTTTTGACCCTGTCATTTCCTTGGCAGGTTGATTTAAGGATGTCCCAGGCCTGTTTTGAAGTATTAGCTCCTGTGATTTTTGAGAAAATCGAGTCATCCACTGAATTTTCAATCCAGAATTTGGATTTATTCTCTCTGTTACTCTGTGTTGCCTGAGCAGTTCTCTGTTGGTTTGTCATGGCAAAAAGGTCTGCTGGATCTGGTTCCACATATCCAAGATCCACTGGATCCCAACACTCTTGTGCTTGCAAGAAGGATTTCATTCGAAGAGACCAAAACTCATAGTTCTTTCCAAGAATGAATCAGACCTTGAGTTAGTCCTAAATTGCTAGACGTCGCCATATTTAAAGAATTTGACAAAATAGAAAAAAAAAATTGGAAAATTTTTGTGTTTACCTGTTTCTTGACCTTAAACCAAGTCTGCTAATTTCTTGCAGTGACTTCGGAACTTTGCGATTCCAGATTTCGCGATTTTCGTCTTCGCGAGCTTTGAATTCGCGAATCTGACTTTGGGACTTCGTTATACGAGTCCTCCGAACTCTTGTCTCTCTAACTTCCTGTTTCTGAAATGCTGAAGAGAGTTTAATGGCCTTGGATTGGACCTTAGTCTCTGTTCAATGTGACAACGTGCCTAAATGTTAAAGCGCTACTTGCTTTTCGCGATTCATAACTTCCTGTTTGCCGATTTCAAGAGTCCTTGACCCTTCGTCCTTCTGATCTCCGAAATGTTGATTTGTCGAAATGGCTTTAACAGTAATTATCCCCAAGCCTATACCTCTGATCCATGTGACCGCTTCCCATATGACCGCAGTCCTATTTTAGGGTTTTATGACGCAAAGCGCCCGACCTTTTGTCCTCTGGACTCCTGAAATACTGATATGTGGAATGTCGAAATGGAAAAGTGTCCTCCTTTCGGAAAATCTCCCAAAATCCTGGTTTGTTTCCATGTGTCTCCTGAAGATGGACGGTCCTCCTACGTTTTGTGATTTTGCGACTTGCGACCCATGGTGACACAAATCCATTATCAACTTGAAACTCCAGTAGCTGAAATACCGACGGTTTCCTTGATCTCCGCCATGTGTCCCAACGAATGGACGACTGTGATATTTTCCAGATTTCGAGACTTTCACCGTGGAGTGTCCCAACCTTCGTCAACAAGACCTCTGATATCCCGAACTTCGAAATGCTGAAATTTCGTTGGCGCTTGGATCTGCTACCACGTGTCCTTTTTGACGGACTGTCCAAATGATTTTGGGATTTTGCGTATTGGTGTTTGGAGTGCAGTCCCCTTTGCTCGTACAACTCCCGATTCTCGATTTTGCAATAGAGTCAGATCGACAGCTCAACAACTTTCTCGATCCAACGGTCTAGAATGAATTGGGATTTTGCGATTCATGACTTGCCATGGCAGTCTTCTGACGTTTACACCCTGCGAGTTAGCGAAATGCCGAGATCTCGCCACGTGTCCTCCTTGATGGACGGTCCAAATGATTTCGGGATTTGGTGACTTCGGAAGTCGGATTTTCTCCTATGCGCTCCAGAGGACTAAAGCTCATGCACTTTCTTACAAATCCAATGGCTATCCATCCTCTATGAAAGATGTAACGACTGTGATTATTTTACCTTTTCTGTGCTCTCCTCGTCCCTTTTGAACTGAACTTTCACCTCAGATCTAATTGCAGGAAAGATATTATGGCTGTGATTGCTCATTCTTGGCTGCTTTCATGAGTTCTTTTTTTATTCTTGCAAAGATTCTCTCCTGCGGAAGAAAATTCGTGATTTTTCACATATTTGAAAGAATTACACGAATTCTTTGAAGCATTCTGTTCTCTGCAACAATATTTGACGGATTTGAGAGAATTCTCGAAATTCTTTAAACGATTCTGCCTTCTTCAACAATCTTTCACTAATTTGAACGAATTTCTTTGAATTCTTCAAATGTTCCTGCCTCTTGTAGCTCTTCTTCGTGAATCTTTGACGAATCTGAAATTGTTCACGAATCTTTAAAATTTCTTCTTCTGTAGTCTCTGCTTCCTTGATCTTTCAAGTGTATAGTTATCTACTTCCTCATGGGAGTTTCCTGCTACGATCTTTTGAGCGAATGGCGGACATCTCTCGAAGCCTTGTGAAAAAGATGTGTCCCATGTTTTGGATGTCGATTTAAGTTATTGGCTGTGAGGATCGTGTTTCTCTCCAGCCTGTGTGAAGAGGCTTACTGCTGATGCTCTGATACCATGATAAATCATGAAGAAAGAAATGCAGAGAGAAATAATAGAGCATAAATAGTATTCAATATATTGAGAATGTAAGGAGAAAGTACAATGAGAAGAGTTAATGAAGAAGTTTAGTGCAAAAGGAAAATAGCTGAGTTAAATAGGCTCAAGCAAATAAAGAAAAGAAAGTACAACTGGCTAGGACTGCTGGCAGTTTATAATCATCCTGTTGAGGTTACATTATATTTAACAGTTGAGGCCTTCCACCGTCGAATTCCATCCAAGAGTGTGTCATAAATGCACCTACAGATGCATGAGAAAGTAGTTCCTTCTATGGACACCATGGAACGNNNNGTGTCCCGAGGATTTCATACAAAGCAGAGGATATGAGAAGACTGACAGTGCGAATGGGAGGTGTCAATTTCATTGAGTTTATTTCTTCGGATTCGACTTCATTAAACGAATTTCCAAGTACCCACGTCGCCTCTGGCAGAGCCTTAAATTGATTCACTAGGACTTGCAGCAAACCCCCGTCAGGAGTTGAAGGTTGTAGAGGGAAAGGAAGATCAAAGAGACTTGGTGGTGGAAGTCCCGATATTTCTATCCCAGGCTCCATCTTTTGGGTTTCTTTCAACTGGGCAGCTGAAAACAAGAAGAACATTAAGTTGGAATTATAAGTAATGAGACCACGATGAAAAAATATAGACTTCTATGCAATATTTGTAATGTAAAATATAACCAGTTTTCCATGGACAAAATGGTGATATATTGAATAAACTGCACAAGATTGCGTCTAGAAAAAATCCGTAGGAATCTTAAAATTTTTTGCAACCTCCGCAACCCAACCAAGAAAAGGCTCTTGAACGATGCAAAAAAACTGGGTGCCTTGAGCATTTAACCTCTCTATCAGATTTCCCAACGTCAGTCCTCCTATATTGTATAACATCTTGGACAAAATCACTGGGTCATTCTGCTCGGAATCCGTAGTCAGTCCGTCTTGGATTGTCTCAAACGAAACTTCTTCAGGCTTCCTTTGCATGTGCTCTTTCCTATGCTCCTAGGCATGCTTCTAGGTATGCTTAATCGGGGCTCCCAAGCAAGATGCGGCGAGGGTATGGAAATGAAACTATGGTGACAATACTCTCTTAAAGTGTAAGGAACTTACCAGCTAAGGAGTGGCTTATGAACTCTGCAGTAGTGTGCACAGCTCATTCAACCTCACACAAGACAGTCTGGAGTAGAATAAACAACAAAATAAGGAGCATTGTCATAGCTTGGTGTTCTCTAGCTTTGGTAGTACTGTAATGCTCTAATAATTGACACCTAGTTAACAAGTGCATGCAATATGTTATTTCACTAAGTCTGCTTGAATACTTTACAAATTAACAATTAACTATGACCGCAATCTCTTCAGGTTAAGATGTTGATCGTACTAAGGAGCATGATTGTTTGTAGTATTTATACATCTAAAATGTCATATGTATATGTTCTGATCATTATGTGTTTGATGATGTGTAGTTGCACCAATAAACAATGTGCTTCTAGCTGCGAGCCATATGCAACAATTCCCCAAAGCAGAGGATCTTTCAGAAACAACTTCACGATCTAGAAAAGGGGAACGGTCAGTGGCATCTAGAGGAGGAGGATACACGGCCCCTGTACCTGAACTCCCTGTGCTGCACCGAAATGTTTGCAACACCATGTTTTTCTGCTGAAAATCCTACATGGGATTATTGTTCATTTTGTAGTTTGGTGGTTAGTATCAAACATCTTTTTCTTTTCATGGTTGTTATGGAATCAATTATAACACCACCTTGGAGTCTTATTTTTTATCAGATTAGTTTTTGCTATGCCATGTCGATCTGTCTTGTGATACTAATTGTAAAGCCTACTTAGCATTGCTCTCTTTTTGAAAAGCAAGAAAACATTTATTGTAAATCCTATGATATCTTATACTTACTATTTTGTAATACTGTTAAAGTTGTTGAACTTGTTATATATTGTGAATGGGACCATTCTCAAACGTCCAGAAATTGCAGTCTTGCTTTTCGATGGGTTATTCGACGAATCATTGTGTTGATCATCCAACATTATATGGATAAGAAGTAAGTTTGCCTACAATAATCATTGATCTACATATCTACGTCCATGAAAATGTCCCACTCAAGCAGTAATAAATTAATTCTGGCAATCTACCAGTGATGTCACATTGCAAATCACTATTAAAAAATACTATACAGTGCTTAACCAATGTTATATTCAACTAGTTACAATAAATTAATTGGATATAACGTCTCCAGGCTTTGTATATTCCAGCAAAGATTCAACTATTTGTTAATTGCTTTACTTATCAAACCACCCAAGCCTAACGCACAGGCTATACATGAAGGAACACTTTGATTCTCTAGATTTCACTTCACTACCCAAGCACTCGGCCCGTAACATATTGTGGGTATAAAGTATCTGGGAATTCCAAAGAATCAAGTGCCCACAAACCCACTCAAATGCCTACAATCTAGTAGCATGCAATGAGCATTACAATATTAAGAACTCGTTCCAACACCTGCTAGTCCTTTGCTGGTCCTTGACCCTTCTCCTTGACAAATTGTGAAGAAAAGAAGAGAGAAAGAATAGAACAGAAAACAATATATTCAAATGTATGAAGAAGAGTGTAAAAATGAAGTTCTGAAGGAGTTACAATGTAATGGGAGATAGCTGAGCTAAATAGGCTCAAGCAAGACAAAAATAGAAAGTACAACTGTCCAGTACAACTGGCAGTGTACAATTAGACTGTTGAGGTTACAATATGTTTAATACTCCCTCTTAAACTCAACAATTACAATCATCAGCACTGATTATGCCTAAGTGCTGTCTCTGAAAATCAAAAACTAACTTTCCTAGTGACTTTGTAAAGATATCAGCAAGCCGATCTCGAGAACCACAGAATTGTAGTGCAATATCACCATTATTGACTAGCTCGTGTATGAAATGAAAATGAGTGTCAATGTGTTTGGTTTTCTTGTGAAACACGTGATTTTTGGATAAAGCAACTGCTGAAGTATTGTCATAGAATATAGGAGTTGGATTATTTTATGTATGTGACATATCTCTCAATAATCTTTTTAGCCATACATCTTGACAAGAAGCCGAGGTAACAGCGACATACTCTGCCTCTGCAGAAGATATTGAAACAATTGGCTACTTCTTTGATGCCCATGAGATTAGGTTTGTGCCTAGTTGAAAAACATGTCCAGATGTGCTTTTCTTGTCATCTAGGCTGCCTGCAAAATCACTGTCTGTGTAACTAGAAAGTTGATTACTATCAGATTTAGTGTACCATAAACCGAAATTGAGAATACCTATTATATATCTCAAAATTCGTTTCGCCATTTTCCAATGAGAATATTTTGGAGATTCCATGAATCTGGAAACAAGGCTGGTTGCATACATAATGTCAGGCCTAGTTGTTGTAAGATACAACAAACTGC
>JASDQU011313986.1:0-10213 GCA_032191745.1 Picea mariana
AAATCAATGACTCAATAAACTGACAACTCTTTCTTAAACATGTACAACTGAATTTAATGACAATTGACCTTTGGGGGACCAACTAACTCATGAAATTTATATGGGAGATATTGTCATACATTTGAACACTTCAACGTGTAAAATCATTTCAACATGAACATAACATTTTTCCATTTAGGGACATCTATCCATCCACATTGTACTTGTATATGAGGCTTTTAAATTTCTTTGTTCCAACACCTTTGATGATTGTGATTTTTAAGACCACAAATACTGCATGGATATAAATTCCAACATTTTTCTTTGGCATGTCCTGTTCTTCCACACTGACTGCAACATTATTTCTTCTTCTACTCATGGTTTTTTACTTGGTTGGATGTTGTGGTTGTTGCACCAGGTTCATTGATTTTGTTGCTACTTGTAGATGATTCATTTATTGTCAATGATTCAACTTTCACAAACTTGATGTTGTCATTGCTTGTGTTTCCTTCATAACCAAGGCCTTCATTTCTTGGTCTTACATATACTTGTATGGGCTTCTGAATACCTTGAGAGTTATTTCCTAAACCTTTTCCATCATAACCCATTTTATTCAAAAGTTTTGAACCTATTCCTTTAGTGTATTTTTCAAAACAACCTATTTCAATATCATCACTATCATCATCATCATCATCACCATCATTTTGAGCATTATCATCATTTGGAGCCTCCTAACAAGAGAGAGAGATATGTACATCAACATTATTATCATCAACCAAAAAACAAGAATCACCTGAACTATCAATCTTCTGAATCAAGTCACTAGTATCACACTTTGCATCACACTTTACTTTTTCTTGTTGCAGTTGCTTGACTTCATTTGCGAGTGCTAACAATATATTCTCCTTTTTCAATAGTTCTTGTTGTAGTGATTCTATCAATTTGTCATTTTGATCTTCAATTTTAAAAATATCATCCATAAATTTATCTAATGATGTCAATTTTTCTTTTAGTGTGTCAATGCGTTTTGTAGTAGACCAAACAAATTCATGATAGAGTTCATTGTCTCGTGTCCTGAATTCTGCAACTTTTCCAATTATTGAATGATTTTGTTTTTGTAATCTATCTATTTCTTGCAAATCATCTTCAAGGTCTTGTTGTAATAATTCAATTTCTTGATTAGTTGTTTGAAGTCTTTTTCCTCCTTTGCCCATTATGAATTGTAGAATCACGCTTTCTTGTAATCACACTCGCTTGTTGAAGAATAAACACAATAACCAGGGTGTCGGGTACAACCGATCATGCACCCTTTTTTCAAACAACAACATTAATATTTTGGTGTTGGGTACCACCGAACATGCACCCAAAAAAATCCACTATAGCAACACTTGAAACTTTGTTCTCAAATAGAAACTTTTACAAGACTTCAACGACAGTTTCACCTTTTAACTTCAATGATGTGCTTTGACTTTGACTCCTTAACTTTAACATCAACCTTCACTTTAGTTTGACTCTAGACTCTCAACATCACTTAAACTTTTGACTCATTACACCCAAAATCTTCTAATCACACTTGCATTTGATGCTCAATATTTTACTTGATTCGACACTAGCAATTTTCCAAGATTTCATAACATAAGCAAGACTTCAAGTCTTGACCTTAACGACTCTCATACAATGACTTGAATTAACTTTAAAAAAACTCTTTATATCAACTATTTCTCAAAGACATCTCTTGAAAAATAATGATAGTGTGCACACTCTTACATGATTGGTATCTCTAATGTGACTTCAAAATAAGGTAAATAACTCTCATCATGAACTTTCACCCCTTTTAAGAAATAACCTTTTAAAATATCACTCTCTCACATGTTAAAAGAAAACTAAACTCTGTTCACTCCTCTCTCAGTTTTGTAGCCCACTAATGCTTTTACTTTTAATTCAACACTTTACACACCCAATTCTTAGTAGGTCTCTTACATTAATTTTTTAAGGAAATGAATTCGATATGCATGAATTTTTGGACAATTTGAGCCCATGTCACACATCAATTTCCATCAATTTTTCAAATGTTTTCGTTTCGATTTCTTTAATCTCCAAGGGGCCAATGGATTTGTCTGCTACTCTGCACTTCCGATAAACAGAGTTGAGAGATTATTCTATAGTCAGGAAGCAATCTTCAAAAATGGAGAGAGGCATGGGCAACATGGAGTTTCTCAGATCCCAGTAAAGAACGTAATGACCCAGAATGGTGTACGTGTCAACATAGCTGGTGTACTCCATGAAGATAGCCTCCAAAGGCTTCAGGTGCTTCACAACATTCTTTATTGCGTTGTGTATCTCTTCTTCGTCAGATTTATCGGAATCGATTCTTATCAAATTGCTCCTCCACAATACCAAACAATCGCCTTGACACTAGATCCAAACGAGGGTTAAATCTTATGATTACCGAACCATTTTCTTCGAATCTCGGGTCAAAAAAATAATCCGTGAGCTTGTTTCTCTGGGTGTGACCCGCTGGATTTATAGGTTGCAACAATCAAATTATGAACCTTCATTTGTCCTCCTGCACACAGACTTCACCTCACGCATCGATATCTCTTCTATTGTATGCAGGCAGTGGCTCTTTTACCTTCTTGGATAAATCTTTCAATAGATGCGGCCCACAACACTCAGGGCTCAAATCAGCAGCATGCACAATTCCCTGGTAGCGGCTCTTATCCAACAATATTCCAACAATGACTTCTAGCGACAGCTTCTCTTCACTACGGACACACTACACAAACACACTGCTCTAATATCTGCATGTTACTGGGCACTCTTCGTGAGGGAGTCATGCCCATACTTGCTCTTATACCAAATGTAGGAATTATGAGCAGCAGAGCAACAAATAATAACACAGAGAAATTATCATAAGAACACAAATAAACACACAAACTCACAAATTCATTAATGTACAAAATAATGATACATCTCTCTTACACAAAATACATTAGTGAGGCCTCATAATATAGCATTGAGGTTCTCATAACAAGATGTCCAATATAGCATAACAATCTCCACAACTATCTCCACAATATCCTCAAGAATATCTCCATCCCTAACTTCACTCATTGTCCTCATCTTTGATCATATGTAGACTTCTATAATAAGTCTACTTACATTAATAATAATTTCATCATATAATTATCACAAGTATGAATTATTCCTTCAACACTCAAATCAGGTGAGTTATGAAATCAGAAATCATTAAACATAACATAAGTATAGTCTATATGAAAGAAGCATCAATCAAGGTGAATCCCTTCCATTACTCTTAGATTATACTTGGAGGAAACACGAGGAAACACACAGTCATGGAAATTGAAATATAGAAAAACACACTGAACATATACACTTTCATGAATCTCAAATGAAGAAAAAGAGCAGCTTTTGTATTCACTTCAAAAAGATAAACAAATCCCACCACAGTGCAAAAGATTTTTTCCCAAAAAGGTCTAACCCCCATATACTCTTGTTCAATGAAATATATATCACTATAGGTCCTTTCCATATTACAATTTCGAACTCAAACTCCTTTCCCAAAATAGAAACAATTACAAACAAAAATGACACGTTTTAACTCATTTCCTGCTTTTCAGGAGGTGAAATTTTGAAAAACAGGTTTCAAAATGCCACCTGTAATTCTCAAACCATAATAGTTGTGTAAAATATGAGAAGTTTTTTTGTATATAAGCTTGTTCTAAAGAAAAACCTCTCCCAGTTTCTTGAAATTCATATCCAACTGACCGAAATACGTGTCGCAAAAACATGTCTCAAACAGGAAATCATGAAAACTGAAAAATAGGGATCAAAGATTCCTTGGAATCTCCCAATCTGTGAAACTCATGTGAAAAATGAACAAGTTTAATGTTTTTGTGTCTGTGCTTGACAATAACTTCTGAATTTTGAAAATTCATCCTGGTTCACTCGAAAATCATCCTGGAAGTCAACTGGTCAAAACTACCAGTTCACAGTGCCGACATTGCGAAATTCCCTGTAGCAACCTATTTTATTTTTTTAAAGATTAAATACCTCAAAACTTATGTCAGGATTCCAGACATGCTGAAAAATTCCATTATCTTGATATATAATCATTTAAGGTTGAATTTGAAAGGATGCAAAAGATGAAAGTTTCAATAGTTCTAGAACATAGTGTTTGCAACACAGTTCACAGCGCCAATATGAAAACCAACCAAAACCCCTTTCTCAACCCGCAAACATGATGAACACTCTCATGGAGTACCAGGTGGATCTAGGCTTGATGTTGACATATTTGAATTAGCACAGAGGTGTCTGCAAGCCATCCAACTTCCAACTCTCTCCTTCAGCCAGTTCACAGCAAAGTTCGCAGCGCCTAATTCAAACAAGATTTGCATGCTTTGAGGAGACTGTTAGGATTTCCAAAGAAATGATCTCTGAAAATTTGTTAAAAATAGGCTCTGAAAACAATGAAATCCCTTATCATGACAAAAAGGTAATGATGGCAATGAATGAATATTGCATTATTGGACTCATATGCAGGATCAAGTGTTCTTGCTTCATAAAAAATGTTTGAAACTTGGTGCTTGAGGAAGCTAGCACTGTGGAATATCCTAATTCACCARTGCTACAAAATAGACCATTATACCGTAAAAATAACCAAATTTTCTAGTGCAAATTATTGTGCTAACARCAGGTCCACTAAAATTTTACTAGTTCTATGACTYGATTCATGAGCATTTTGAMTTTTATGTYCAATATGTGCACTGGTTGGACCTAAAAGTCTACTTCTAGATCCAYCTGAATCAAATGTCAATCAATAACATGGTTAAGATCATGTACATATGTTTTCAACAAAGAGACATGAAATATATTATGCACATTCATGGAAGAAGACAATGCAAGCATGYATGCAACTGGCCCTATTCTRTCCAATATYTCAAATGGACCACAKAATCTAGCTGTTATCTTTTTACAACTGCCTAGCTTTATTGAACTCTTCTTGGGCTTCACTTTCAAAAGTACATGTTCTCCCACTTTAAATTCTCTAGTTTTCATTTTCTTATCTGCATAACTCTTCTATCTATCTTATGTTGTCTTCAAATTATGTTTAATCTTAACCATCTAGTCTTCCATTTCCTTGAGCAATTTTGGCTCAAGTACCACTATGTTTGTTGGGTTGTCCCAACTCACCGAGTATTCAATTTTCTACCATACAAAGCTTCAAATGGGCTCATCTTCAAGGAAGTTCGATACCCATTATTATAGGCAAACTCAACCAAATACAAGTAATCTTCCCACTTAGACAACTTATCCATCACATACATTCTCAACATGTCTTCAATTATTTGGTTGACTTTCTCTGTCTGCCCATCTGACTATTGATGATATGTTGTGCTAAAATTCATATTTGTACCAAATCCTTTAAACAATCCCCTCCATAAATTTGAATTAAACTTTGTATTTTTGTCAAAAACAATTTCCTTAGCTATGCCATGCAACCTAGCAATCTCCCTCGTGTAAACTTATGCAATATTAGTTGTTGTATGTGTCATTTTTACAGGGAAAAAATGAGTAGCCTTTGTCAATTTATTCACAACTACCATTATTGAATCATGTTTCCTTGTTGTCTTGGGTAACTTAGTTATAAAATCAATGGTTACCACTTCTCATTTCTTCTCCAGAATTGATAACAGTTGTAGCAAACTTGTTGGGTGTCTATGCTCAGCTTTAGTCCCTGACATTCCATGCATCTAGCAATGTAATCAAAAACATTCTTCTCCATCTCAGACCAAAAGAATTGGATTCTTGCTGCTACAACTTTTTTCTGGTAACCAGGATGTCTAACATATGGAACATTATGCATTCCCTTTAATACCAAATTCCTAAGTTCTTTGGAACTAGGAACATAAATTATATTTTTATGCATAAGAAAGTCACCCTATTTAATCACATACCCTTTGAATTTTTGTTGTACATTATCTTGTCGTAAACTCTATTTTACCTATAGGTAATGCTAGTCTGTAATAACAACATTTAAAATTCTATTTTTTAAATTTTACTGATGCATACTAATGGTTGTAGCATGCATGATATGTACTCTTTTACTCAGTGCATCAACAAAGTTATTTTTTTTCTTTTGATATCCTTGATGTCAAAATCGTATTCACTTAAAAATTTCAGCGATCTTGTTTTCCTTAAATTTAAAGTTGGTTGCTCAAAAATATATTTCAAACCATTATGTTATGTCCTTAGTTCAAATCTCTTTCCCATGAGATAATGCCTCCACATATTCAATGCATGAACTATGACAACAAGCTCTGAATCATGTGTGGCATAATTTCTCTCATGTTCTTTAAGCTTTCTAGACTCATAACTAATGACATGCCCATTTTGAGTGAGGAATCCACCAAGTCCTTCCTTGCATGCATTTGTACATACTACATAATTCTCATTTGGGTTACCAATGTTTAAAATGGGTTTACTATTAAGTAATTCTTTCAACAAATTAAAATTCACTTCACATGTTGTTGTCCATTCAAACTTAATTCCCTTCTTTTCCAAAGAAGTGATGGGATGAAAACTCTTAAAGAATCATGTTATAAATATCTTGTAGTATCCGACTAATCCCATGAAAGATTTGATTTCTGAAACATTCATGGGTTTTGGTCATCCTCTAATGGATTAAATCTTCTCTGGATCCACTACTATGTCTTGTTTTGAAATAATATGCTCCAAATAATGGATCTATTCTTGGTAAAAAGAACACTTGCTAAGCTTGGCATAAAGCTGATGTTCTCTCAACACTTGCAATACCAACCTCAAGTGGTGTTCATGTTCTTCTTCTAATTTAGAATAGATAAATATGTCATTTGGAAACACAATGACAAACTTATCCAACTAATTTATAAATATGTCATTCATTAAGAACATAAAGACAACCAGTGCAATAGTCAGTCCAAAAGGAACCGTTACAAATTTATAATATCCATACTTGGTTCTTAAGGTTGTCTTACTGATGTCTTCTTATTTGATTCTTACCTGGTGGTATCTAGATCTCAAGTTCGTCTTTGAAAATATATTTTCTCCTCTTAGTTGATCAAAGAGGCCATCAATTTTGGGTATAGGGTATTTGTTCTTTACAATGGCTTTATTCAGTTGTCTTTATAAAGTCAATGCACAACCTCAATGTTCCATTCCTTCCTTTTGACAAAGAGTAGTGGTGCTCCCCAAGGTGAAACACTTTGATGTATGTATCATTTCTTCAATAATTCTTCCAGCTATATTTGTAATTCTTTTAATTATGGTGTACTCATTCTATAAGGTGTTTTTGGTACTGGGGCTGATCCTGATACTAAATCAATAGAGAAATATATTTCTCTCTTTGGTGGAAATCTTGGTATTTCTTGGAAAACATCTTCAAACTCTTGCAATACTGAAAAAATATTCAAGGCTTGACTCTTTTTTCTTTTCAAGCTCCTCCACATGAGTTGCATACAATTGACATATTTTCCTAAAACATATCTTCAGTTGTAAGGATGAAATATCCCTTATAGAAATGGGTCTTGGAATTCTTTTCACAGTGCTTTGTTTTTTTTCTTCATCAAGACATGTAAAAGTTTTGTTATGACAAACCAAGACAACATGGTGTTTTTCCAACCAATCCATTCCAATTAAGATATCATAAGATCCTAACAGTGTGATATTCATATCAACATTACTAATCACTCCATTCTGATTTATTAGACAACTTATAACAGCCTCATTGATATTTCTTTTGGTTCCAGTGGCTAGTTGAAGCAAACTTGACTTCTCAAGCTTATTTTTCTCCAAATGTAATATATCCACTATTTTAGGATCAATGTAACAATGGATTGTTCATCAATCAATTAAAATAGAAACAAGTTAACTAATGATCTTACCTTTCACCTCAATCATATTGGATTGGTACTCTACTTTTCGATCTTCCAAGGTTGACTATATTCTTCCCATGTCCTCTACTGTGGTAGCCTCTTGGATGTTGTGCATGGTATTCATTTTGTCTTCTCTGTGAGGACAATCCTTGTACATATTAAATTCTTTGCATCCCCAACATTTGATTGGTGGTATTCCCCTTTTTCCCAAGGAGTCTTCTCTCTTGGATTCATTCTTAGCAGACTAATCTTGTTGATTGTTATTTAGACTATTTCTATTGAAGGAGGGTTTGAATCCCTTCCTCCTCTGATCAAATTTCTCTTTCTTCTTATCCTTCCAATATTTCTGCAAGGATTCTCTCACCTTTCCTTGCTCATACATGTACTTAGCCTTCTTAATGGTATCTATCAAATTCCTAGGTTCATCATACTAAATCTTTTCCTTATAAAATGATGACAGCCCACTCAAAAATTTTTGTATCTTCACTTTTTCTTTCTTGATAAACCACACATACTTGAACAATATCAAGAACTTATTTTCATATTCTACCATGGCCATGCTTCCCAAACTAAGTTCAAAGAACTCTTACATTTTATTTTCAAAGAAGTGTTTTGAAATGTACTCCTTCTGAAAATATCTCTTGAACTGCTTCCAAGTTATCCTATTCTCATTTATGTGCTCCACTTGTCTCAACTGATCCTACCACATAACAGTTTTTCCATGCAAATGGTAGGTGGCAATTTTGGCTTCTAAGTTAGATGAATAGTTGTGCAATTGAAAATATTTCCTGATTCCAAGTAATCAGGATTCAACATCATCTTCCCTTTCTATTTCACTATCAAAGGATGGTGGCTTAAGCTTCCTCAACTCTGCTTGCAAACTATCCTCCATGACTGCTTATGGAGTCTTCAGATGCATAAAATTTCCTTGTTGAGTAAGGAGGTGAGTGTTGTATATGATTCATACTAGCACTTCTTGAATAACTATCTCTTCTGTAGTTATCTCTTATTTCATGATGTTTGTCTTCTTCCTTATGTCTTGAGTCTGTTCCCTTCTTTGCTTTCCTATGCAACTGATTTAAGCTTCACATCACTTGAGAATTTATTTAGTTTTTTTCTCTCATCAACCTCTCATTGTCTTCTTTACAACTCTACACTTCTATTTTTAGGATTCTCACAGTCTCTATTAATGTTTCGCATTCCCCTCTGCTCATGTGCCCATTGGAATATGTCTTCGCATTACCAACACTAATGTTTTGACCTTTGGCTTTTGTTTCATCATTGAAGGCTCTCTCTCCTTCCTCCATTTCTTGAATATGAATTTTTATTTTGAATTGATAGGTTTATACCCTTAATTCTGCAAAATGTGCAAACAACCGTTTTTGTTAGAATTATGCATATTATAAAAAATTGTCAATAAATGCTACAAACCATTTTTCTACTCAATTCATGAAGAATTATATCTTAGTTCTCCAAATTTTAATAATTCTAAGTTATTATCCTCTAGATCATCTTTCCAATGGCTACTCATGTGCCTCAATCCGATCTATGAGTTGAAAGTTATGACTTCTTGAAAAAACCACTTTCACCACATTTGTGCATTTTTTCCACAGGTAAATTTTTATTGAAAAACCAACTTCTATCATCTGCAGAGGAAAATATGTCAGGAAATAGATAAAATTTTGGTGTGAGACATAGAAGAAAATAATGACAATGAATTCATAACAACTCTCATATTTTCAATTTGATGCTCCAATAAAAACCTGCAACAATATAGAAATGGCAACTTTGTCCTTTTTCACCCATTTTTCCAGACTTTGGAATTTTTGGCAAAACTGACTATCTCTCAATCTGTGCACTTCTGGAAAAATTTCACTACACCAAATTTGTTTTTTCTTAATGAGTACATAAAATGTCGAGTAAATAAAATTTTCCAATTTTGTGATATGGGGTCACTTTTCCTCCTCCGAAAATCCCAAAAATCTTAAAAAAGTGGTCCGTAATAGTGGATTTTGGCCTATTTCAGCATCATCATTCTAATCCCCTTAAAATTTATTCAGTTCCAACACAGTTACCAACTAAACAAGGACTCTGCAGAGTTCTCGTTTTTTGGGGGGTCACATGATTTACCTCGTTTTGAAAAGTTGTGCTATTGGTAGAACCCTCCCCCTCCCCCTTTTAAGTTGTTTTTTGATATTTAAATCCTCTTGTCCATAATGTATCCACATTGTTTTTTTAAATGCTTATTTTTTCATCTATTTCCAAATTGTTTTTTTTTTTTTTCAATGGTGTTTTTTTCA
>JASDQU011313988.1:15017-33195 GCA_032191745.1 Picea mariana
TTTTAAAAAATCTAGTCGCCTCCCCATTAATCAGCACTATGAAGTTAGCACTAGTGACACAGGACATAATCCAGTCAGTGAACTTGTCACCAAAGCCCACTGTGTGTAGGATTAGTCTCAGAAACTCCCAATCAATGCTGTCAAAAGTCTTTTTGAGGTCTAATTTCATGACCAACGCCTTTTGATTTTTCTGTTTGATGTTGTGAATGCTCTCATGGGCTACACTGATGGCATCTTGAATTCTTCTTCCCTTTAAAAAACCAAGTTGTTTAGCTGATAGACTCCTTTCCAGAAACGGCTTAATCCAGTTAGAGATAAATTTGGATATTACCTTTTAGATGAGGTTGCACAAGGAGATCGGTCTGTAGTCATTGAAGGAAATCGAATTGTTTTCTTTAGGAATTAATACCAGGAAGGTGGAGTTAAGGCTTCTAGATATTTTACCTTTGATGCGAGAGTCCTCCACCATCTGGAGGAGATCCGATCCAACGATATCGAAAAAGAAGGTGAAGAAATTTGTCGTCCAGCCATCGGGCCCTGGACTCCTCTCCTTTTTGAAATGGATCAAAATTTTCTTTAGCTCCGGAAGTGTGACAGGTTTGTATATGTCAGTGGCTTCAGCAGCTGTAACCAACTTTGAAAAAAGACTGGCAGTAGAACATTTTACAGGTAGATTGTGGCTACTTATGGCTTTTAATAGGTGTTCAAAATGAGAGGCAGCCTCGGCTTTGATTGCCTCCTGTCCACGGAGAGTCCCATCACATTCACTTTCGATAGACCAGATTAATTTTTTGTTCCTGTTGTGGCTAGCCACTCTGTGAATTTTTTTTGAATTTGAGTCTCCCCATTTGAGCCAGGTCGCATGGCTGTGAAGTCTCCAACATTTTGCTTCCTCACGCAGAAGGAATTCTCTACTTCTCTCCAGCACCTTTAAAGTAACAGAATCCTCCAAAGACAGGGTGGCTGAGGTTGATGTTATGATGAGTTGTGTGATCTCGGTCTCCAGTTTATTCAGTTTGGTCGCCTTCGTTGCCTTATTATCTTTACTCCAAGCTTTTGAGTGCGCTTTTAGAACTTTAAATTTCCATACGATTCTCAACTGTGGGTTTTCTTCTTTCTGAAAACACAGATCTGTCCAGACAGAATGTACAAGAGTGGAGTAATCAGTGAAGGAGAGCCAGTGGTGGTTGAATTTGTAGGGAAAAGGTTTGAGCAGGAGGGGGAGGTTCAATTTGAGGAGGATGGGAGCATGGTCGGAGAAGAAAGGAATCTCAACCCACGAGGTTGGGAAACCTGTGGAAGATAAGAATCCATCGGAGATTAAGAAGAAATCGAGTCTTCTGGCAATGGCCTCAGAGCCGCTTCTCCCGTTTTGCCAGGTAGGAACAAGTGTGGCCAGCAATATATCAATGAGGTTCTTGGACGTAAAGAGGTCTCTGTAGAGGTTTTCACCTGAACCAGACGAGGAAGCTCTTCCCCAATGTTCATCTGTTGATAGAGTTATGTTGAGATCACCGCCCAGTATGAGGTTTGGAATGGAAAGAATACCACTATTTGCAAGGTGAGTCCAGAATTGCGGTCTGTCCTGATAGGGGCCGTAGACATTTAAAAATGCCAGCTCCTGGTTGGTATCAAAGCATCTGCCTATCAACAAAATGCCTCCGCAAGTCATGAAGGGCTTTAAATCAAAAAGACCTGGGTCCCAGGCCACCAGTAGGCCACCGGAGTTGCCAATGGAGTTTACAGCTGTTGTGACCCAAAGAGGGCGAAAAAGGTGCAAGAACTCTCTGGATTTTTGATCAGCCGAGAGGGTTTCTTGAAGAAATATGACATCCGGTTTGGAGTGCTCTAGCAGTCTTCGGAAGGAAGCAGCTCTTAGGGTGCCTATGATCGCTCATATGTTTAAAGAGAGCAATATCATTACTTGGATCGTGCTATGGCCTTCATAGCTCTAAGGGCCTTTCCATCTTGTGTTGCGACGATCGGGACTGAATGTTGAGTGCTTGAGCGTTCCTTCTTATTTCTGGCACTTCTCGTCTGGAGTGGGGAGAGTTCAACACCTATACCTTGTGACCATGCAAAGGATTTGTCGAGAGTTGCAGTATGGTGTGAAGAAGTAGTACCAGCTTCTGTGGAAGGAGCGATGAGCTCTTTTCCCCGAAATATTGGTAATTGGGAGGCGTTGTCCGGGAGAAACTGTGCAGAAGTCGAGGAGCTCAGCGCTGCCAAGAGGGTATCCTCGTCTTCATCTGGCTGTCTATATCCAGGGAGTATCACTGAGGGATCTTCCGGGTCTAAGGGAGGGATAGGGGGACAGGGTTGTATGGTCAGCAACGAAGATGGAAGCGGGGGCGAAGGGGTTTAGGGAGTAGGATCAATGATGGTACGTAGGGAGTTGTCAAGAGATGGAGCCAGGGGAGAGGGAGGCTGTGGAAACTCAGCTTCAGGAAGGGGAGGCTTAGGGAGGGAGGAGGAAGAGGACYAGTGGGAGCGATTGACGGTTTCCTTTTCAGTAGCGGTGAGTTAATTAAAAAGAGTGGGGCACAGTTGAAATAGCTTAGATGTTAGAGATTCAGGTTGTCCAGGTAAGGGCGGGGAGGGAGGATTGGGGGGGGGTGTCCAAGAAAGCAAGGGAAGGGTCAGCATCCATAAAGGCAGGGGGGTTTAAAAGCAGGTCGRCATCATCATAGGGGTCGATCCAAGACTTACCAGGACAAGTTCGRCGAAGATGGCCAGTCTCGCGACATCGGTTGCATCGGAAYGGGAGTCCAAGATAGTCCAGGTTCTGTAGTAGTTTCCTCCCTCTCCATTTGATCTCTAGAGTTTCCGGCAGACCAGCAGTTATGTCCATCTCTACCAGTACCCTGCCCATTTTCCTCAAGGAGCTCGTGAGGGAATGAGTGTCAAAAGCTATGAACTTGCCCAGGGAGTCGCCTATAGCTCTAATGGCTCCTTCATTCCAGAGATGGAGTGGAAGACTTGGGAGCAACACCCATAGATGTCTATGCTGGAAGTAGTTGGTGTCTGGATTGAAAGCCATACGCCAGCATTTGAGCATGAGGCTACTTCCTCCAAAGACCCATAAGGAAGAAAATAACAGTGAAGCGTCTTCGGGAGATCTGCAGGAGAAGCAGAGCCAACCTTTTTTTAGGTACAGGACGTCCGGGCAGTAGCCTAAGATCGAAAACCACTTGAGCTTTATCCAGTCCTCCAGAGGTTGTGAGCTCAAACTTTTATAGGATATATGACCTACCAGTGCACAAATGGACATCTTACAAAAGTCCTTTAATCCCACTCCATCGCCCAGCACTAATCGCTTGGTTCTTCTGTTTGATTTCCACTCCTTGCGACCATAAGAAGCAGCTCGGTGAGGGGATGGAGGGACTTTAATAACTTCTGGAGAGGTAAGTCAGCTAGGACAGTTAGGAGGTAAGGAGGAAGTGGAGACAAGGAGGAGCCTGTCAGTAGCAGGTGGACAGGTTCTCGGAATAGGAGCTCTTGTCAGAGAAGGAGAGCCTATCCCAGCAGGGGACTCAGCGGGATCGAAAAGGTAGATTGTAAAGGGCTTGGAGGGAAGCATCGATAGCTTTTTTTCCAGGGAGTCTATTTTATCGAAACATCCCACCTGTTTCTAGATGAGTTCGTCTACAGGGTACATTAGAGTATTGGATAGAGGGTCCATTTTAAAAAGCTGGGGGACCACTCCAGGCCCACTGTACACAACTGAGCAACGAATGGGAGATTGCGGGCCAGTAAAGAGGAGCGAAAAAGGGGCGAAAGATGTTGAAAAATACTTGGTTGGTCAGTGGAACATGGGTTAGAAAAAACAAAAAACCAATCCCTGTCAGGACTAGAAGACAAGAATGAGACTGTGGGAGATGGTCCGAAAGAAACAGCGTTGAGAAAACTAGATCCTATCAGGACTAGAAGACAAAAAATGATACTGTGAGAGATGGTCCGAAAGCAGACAAACCCCGTGCATTCCATGGCTATGGACCTGAAAGCAAATAATGACTTGATACAGGACGTCATGAACCTTATGGATTCTTTGGATGAGGCAGTGTGGAACAGAAATGGACTTTTCAATTCGGCTGACTTGGTTGGGGTGTCTTCGGGTATACCGCCTTGTAATACTCGTTCTTTACCTAAGACTGGGGACATTAACAGTCCATGTATCCCTTCACCATCGGGTAACCGAATGAAACAGAAATCCTTGCCCGCTGGTGTTCCCCCCTTTACTAACTATTCGTCTCTACCTAGGAAAGGGGACAAAGGTGCTTTTCTGGATGGTCGGGTTATAAACTCTTCACTAAAAAGTCCTTAGTCAGGATTCGGAAACAGGCTTGGAGACCTAATAAGAGACTGAGGAAGATGGTTTTAGGGGAGGATGTGGGTCTTGCAGAGACCTTGGCTATGTGTGGGATAGTAGGGAGACTTTCCTATCCTTTTCTAGTTGATACTCCATTTTTAGCTTGGGTACAAAAAACCTGGACTCCAATACTCGGTTATGTCCTTGAGAACCTAGATCTCACGAAAGGGTGGATGGGGTTTATTTGCAAGACCCCGGAGGATGTTTCCATACTTTTGGAGAGGTTCTGGGTGCTGGGAGGTGGCACACTAATGTTGAAAAGGTGGAGGGTGGCCTTTGACCCTGCCACTGAGCACTTTCAACACAGGCATCTATGGGTACTATTGCCTAGAATTATATTACATTTATGGCATGAGGGGGCCCTAAAGGCAATTGGAAATGCCCTGGGAAGATTTATTACTCTAGACTTCTCATCCCTATCTACTTCAGCAAGGAAAGTGGGGAGGATTTTGGTGGAAATAGATATACATGAAGGGCTTCCAGAAACTCTGGACATAGCATGGCGAAGCAGACACACCTTTCAGCGCTTAGACTATCAAGGCATCCCTTTCAGATGCAGTTGGTGCCATTGTACTGGTCATCTTAGGAGAGAATGCAGGGGCAAAGTATCCTAGGAAAAATCTGAGAATACCCTTTTACAGGAAGATCCTCCGGCTTATATGGATGATGAAGTATCCGAGGAAAAATCTGAGAATACCCTTTTACAGGAAGATCCTCTGGCTTATATGGATGATGAAGTATCCTCAGGCATTGCAATTTTTCATGATACAGATGAGGGTCTTCCCTACACTCTGTCGGGTAAGCTAAAACATTACTGCCCTTCACTTTTTTCTTCATTAACCTTGTGGGAAAAGGAAGCTCTGGAAAACTCGGGGTGGCTGATGCGAGCTACTACTAACTCCAAAGGCGTTATTGAGGGGATACAGGTAGGTGTAGAGCTAGGTAAGGTGATGTTGTCTTCCAGTGGCGTTGAGGGAAGGTTTCCTAGTGTTGATATAGCTTGCGTTATGAATAGTGATACAATCGTTCCTCCTAGATTCTCTACATGGGCTCCAGGGATCTCAGTCGATCAAGTAAGAGAGTCGATGGACTTGAGGGAGCTTGCCAGTCCATCTCTTCCAGTTTTTGTTGAGTCAGGGGTGGAACCGGGGTATAGAGAATCCAGGGAGGACGATCATTCCCTCAACTTGGTTATGGAGTCTATGATCCCTTTTATAAAGGATAATGATGATGCTATCATGTTACCTACCTTCGTAGGGAGGAAATGCATTGACACTGCGGAGTCTTCTGAGGCGGCTAGCTCAAAGCTTAAGATAGAGAGACAAGGGAGAGAGTTTGCTTGGTCGAGGGGTATAGGTATAGAGATTTCTCCCATAAAAACAAGAAGTTGTCGGAAGATTTTGACACAAAACTCAGTGAAGATTATAGAGACAACACCTTCTACTAGTGACATTAGGCCACTTAGAGAATTGAAAGCCTTGGTGAGGGCCAAGTAATGCTTTTACTTTCCTTAAATGTTCGAGGGATCGGAGGCACCCTCAAAATTTCTTCTCTTCGGCGTTTGTTGGCACTTACTCTTCTGGAGATTAAGTTTTTTCAAGAAACATTAGTCTCAACGCGGAAAGCGAGAG
This sequence comes from Picea mariana, assembly GCA_032191745.1. Lineage (NCBI taxonomy): Eukaryota > Viridiplantae > Streptophyta > Pinopsida > Pinales > Pinaceae > Picea > Picea mariana. Next base: position 21,018 of record JASDQU011313988.1, read on the forward strand.
ATTTTTTACTCTCTTTCCGACCTTCCTGGGTCGTTTTCTCGGTAAACTCGGTGGGTGATTCTGGGGGCTTGTTAGCTTCCTAGAACCCCTCACTTTACGACCCGGTTCCTTACCTAACGATGGGGGGCATACTACTTACTGGTAGGTCCTTGTTTTTTAATAAGGAGATTGCTCTACTCAACGTCTACGGTCCTTGCATTAATCGAAAGGCTTTCTAGAACTCAGTGGAAGGCAGTGGCTTGCTCTCTATCAAAAATTTAATTATGGCAGGGGATTTCAATCTTCTTCTTTCTCCAGACGAGGCCTGGGGGGGATCTAAGGTTGGTGTTTTGGATGATTATTATAGTTATTTTTTTTCCTCAAGAAAATTAATTGACATCAAGCCTAATAAGCTGGTTCCTACTTGGAGGAACGGTCGTCTCGGTCTGGAAGCAGTATCAAGGCGTTTAGAAAGGTTTCTAGTGGCTGAAGATCTTATACTTGAGGTGGGCCTTTATAGATCTTGTGTCGAATTCCCTTTTATTTTGGACCATGCCCCAGTGCTCTTACAACTTGCTGCTCAGCCTGCATTTAAAATCTATCCCTTCAAATTCAATGAACAGTGTCTTAGTGAGAAGGAGTTTACAGAGTTAGTGTATAAAGTTTGGACAGATCCGGTGTTTTTGACTGAAAGAGGCAAACAAAAGAGACTCATTTAGAAGTTACAAGTCCTAAAAAAACAATCCAAAAGCTAGAAAAATGAACTTAAGATGAAAAATAAAGAAAATATGATTGAGATTGAAGCACGGATTATGGAGAACATCAAGTCATTGTTGGAATATCATACTGATGTAGAATCTGAGGCAAATTTGCGGGCTCTGGAGACCGAAAGGAATGGGCTACTTCGGAAAGAGGAAGAACTATGGCGCTTACACAGCAAGGCACTTTGGCTAGCATGTTGGGACAAGAACACCAAGTACTTTCATAAACTTGCAAGCTACAATCGAATCAAAAATCATATCTAGGAAATCAAAAGGGAGGTAGGTGACTTGGTTTCTGATCATAAGTCTATCAAGAGTGAAGTTGTGCGATATTTGAAACAATTATACAGGGCGTCGACTTCAAGGTACATAGCCGATCAATGCAAGTTGGTAGAACTCTTTCCATTGATGGTCAATGCAGAAGAATCGAGCACACTATACAGGCCTGTATCACTAGAGGAATTGAAAGATGTACTTTCTCACTGTAAGAAGGAAAGAACTTTGGGTCCAGATGGGTGAACAACAGAGTTTTTCTTGCATTATTTTGAGCTAGTGGGGGCTGATCTGTTGGATATGGTGGAAGAATCAAGAACTCTAGGTAGTATAGTGGGTGGACTAAATTCGACTTTTTTGACCTTGATTTTGAAGGCTAATAACCCTATTACTTTCGAGGACTTCCGCCCTATTTCACTTTGTAACCTTTTCTACAAGATTATATCCAAAATTATTGCCAACCGGATTAAACCCTTCCTGTCAAAGTCAATCTCGTCTGAACATATGGGCTTTCTGAAAGGGAGGCATATACAAGATGCGATCGAAACAACTCATGAAAGCCTTCATAGTATCAAAAAGAAGAAGTTGCAGGCCCTTGTACTTAAACTGGACTTAAAGAAAGCCTATGACTGCATTGACTAGGATTTCCTTAGGTTGATTCTTCACAAGATTGGATTAGGTATAAATATGAATAATTGGATCATGTCTAGCCTCACTTCTTCATCCTTTGTTGTCTTACATAATGGGGAAGCTACTGATTTTTTCAGAAGAGGGAGGGGAGTTAGGCAGGGCTTCCCTCTTTCTCCTCTTCTCTTCATTCTCGTTATGGAGGGCCTCAACTTACTTTTGAAGAACACTTTGGCGAAAGGAGAGATTTTGGGGATCAAGGTTTCTAGAGTGACCAAAATTCTTCATCTATTGTTTGTAGACGATGTGTTCATTATGTCTAAAGAAAGCCTTGGGTAATGGAGAGAGATTGATAAACTGATTAGTTTCTTCTATAGAGCTTCCGGACTTGCAGTGAATCTTTCCAAGTCTACGGTCTATTATGATGGTCTCTCGGAGTCAGATATGACCCCTTAAAAATCTTTCCTACATTTCTCTTTTAGTGACCTCTCAAACGGTTTCCATTATCTGGGGTATACCTTAAAAACTGGAGCACACCGGGTAGCGGATTGGGGTTGGCTTGTTAAAAAAGTCACTAATAAAATCGATCTTTGGTGCAACAGGTGGATCTCTTTGGGAGGGAGATTTATCTTGATTAAATATGTCCTGGAAATCCAAGCAGTGTTATGGATGTCTTTGGAAGCCTTGCAACAGTCAATTTTATCAAATATCATAAAAATGATGTTCCATTTTTATGGAATCGTTAGCAAGATCGCAAGAAATTTCATCTTTGTCAGTGGGAAGTTTTGTCTAGACCCAAGAAGTATGGGGGTTGGGGTCTGCGTAATCTCAATACTTTCAATTTGGATTTGAACACAACCACCCTTTGGTGTGTTTTAACTCAGGAGAGCCTTTAGCACCAGGTAATAAGAGACAAATATCTTCAAAATTCCTCACTTATCAACTGGGTTAGAAGGCCATTACTTAAGTACTTTTCAGCTTCCACGATCTGGTCAAGTCTTCTTCGCTCTTTGTCGATTATCAACCATTGGATAACCTGGTGTCCTGGAGCTGGTCATTCTATAAATATCGGGTGTGACAGGATTTTGGGATTGGAGGATGGATCGTTCCTTAGTAAAGAACTCCTCTCGGCGCTTTCTCTTAGATAGGTGATAACCCTTTCCCATGCTAAAGAAAGGCGTGAGTTTGTCTTCTTTGCAAAGACCTGGCAGTCTAGTGATGAGCTAGGGCCGTCGGGGAACTAGCGTCATAATGGAATGTGTTTACCTTGGAATTAAATGGTGCAGGTATCTCTCTAACCTCTAATTCGATTGATGATCTCAAGTGGTCAGGCGGGAACGGTTCTAGGGAGATTACTGTCCGGAATGTATACAATGCAATTTTTACCACACAAAATTTGTCGATTGTGAGTGGTTGGATGATTAATTGTTGGAAGTGGTGTGATCAGTTGAAAGTTACACTATTTTTTTGGCTGGTAGCATTTAATAAAGTCTTAACTTGGGATGCTCTATTGAAAAAAGGTTGGATAGGGCCGGGTTTTTGCCACATGTACAGAGCAAGCTCAGAAGATGCACCTCACTTATTCATCCATTTCTCTTTTACAAAGAGGGTCTGGACTTTTTTGGCGCATTATCAACCTTTCAATTGTGTGTGGTTTGGACAGTGTATTGTTGAATGTATGGATGCGTGGCTCCTGAACCAGACAAGATCCAAAATGCTTCTATTGTTCATGATCTGGTACATTTGGAAGGAGAGAAACTAGACTTTGTTTGAAGGGAAGACGCCCTCAGTGTTAGCAGTTTCTTTGAAGACTATTGCAGCGATCAAGGAAAAAGAAAGAGACAATAAGCCTCAAGTATTAAGGATAAAAACCATTAATAAACTTTTGGGTTTCAATGTGGCCTTCTTCGATGGGGCAGTTGTGGCAAGGGAGACTATGTGTGGGGCAGGAGGCACTTTGAAGTGCATAAATTTGTCTGATTACAAATGGTATATCAATTGCGGCGTAGGGTCAAACACAAAGGCCGAATTACTGGGGGCATGGACATCCCTCCTGATTGAATGTCATTTGGGAATTCATCAACTACATGTTATGGGGGATTCCAAAGTGATCATTGATTGGCTCTGGACAGACAAGAAACTTCAAGCTATCAACATCGAAGGGTGGAAGAACAAAGTTCGAGAGTTGCAGACAGCCTTCCAAAATCTTAGCTTTCATCACATTTTTAGGGAATCCAGCGAGGAGGCGAATAAACTGTCAAAGCGGGCGCTCATCTCTTCGAAAGGAAGACTAACCTTTTTTACTTAGGATGGAGACTCCGAGGGGCCTTTCCATCATTGGAACATTTTCTAAGTATTTGTGTCTCTCTGATTTTGTAAGAGACTGTTAGTCTTAGTGAGGAAAGTGCTCTTTGATATGTAATCTTAGAATTTTCAGTATTTTACTGTTTTTTTTATTGTAGTAGGCACTATAGTGCTTTTCTTGGCTGGTAGGGAAGACAAGGGATGATCAAATATCTTTATCATTATAGTAGAGCTTTGTTGTTCTTGGAGATCGAGATAGTGAAAGATATATAGCTGTAAAAGAAAAAGGAAAATTATTAATATAATTTTTTGAACGAATTTTCTTCAGAAAAAAAAGAGAGTAAAGAACGTGCAATTTTTCGAATGCATGTTGTCCCAATAATATAGGACGTGGGAGAGTAAGGGTTGAAAAAAAAAGGATAAAATAAAAAATAAGATAACGTGTGGATGAAGGATTGAAATGAACGGACGAGCAACCCAAAATGCTATTTGATGAAATAGAATGGATCAGAGGAGAACATGCAGTTATTCAGACGCACGTCATTCCACTATGGGCCGTGGAACAACAAAGTATATGAAGTGTCTATCAAATATCACTTCCCACGTTCTTTGATATTTTGATTTCAAAGAGCGTGGGAATTTTGATTTTAGCCTTAACCCTTAAGCACGCATGCATTGGGTACTTTCAAATTGAATATGAATATCTACATAAAAATAATTAGAAAACAGTCTCAGTGCCAAATAACTTTGGTATAAAGAATTTACAAAAATCTATATATAAGATTTTTATATATAGAAAGTTATAAACTATATTTAGAATATTTTTAATGTAATAGGTGTATGTAATCCAAAATTAAAAAGTAGAAAGATTATGAAATATTTAATATATTACTTGTATATAGTTTTAAAAATAAATATATAAATATATATATATATATATATATATTTCTTTAAAAATTAAAATGAAATTNAACGTGTGGATGAAGGATTGAAATGAACGGACGAGCAACCCAAAATGCTATTTGATGAAATAGAATGGATCAGAGGAGAACATGCAGTTATTCAGACGCACGTCATTCCACTGTGGGCCGTGGAACAACAAAGTATATGAAGTGTCTATCAAATATCACTTCCCACGTTCTTTGATATTTTGATTTCAAAGAACGTGGGAATTTTGATTTTAGCCTTAACCCTTAAGCACGCATGCATTGGGTACTTTCAAATTGAATATGAATATCTACATAAAAATAATTAGAAAACAGTCTCAGTGCCAAATAACTTTGGTATAAAGAATTTACAAAAATCTATATATAAAATTTTTATATATAAAAAGTTATAAACTATATTTAGAATATTTTTAATGTAATAGGTGTATGTAATCCAAAATTAAAAAGTAGAAAGATTATGAAATATTTAATATATTACTTGTATATAGTCTTAAATAAATATATATATATATATATATATATATATATATATATATATATTTCTTTAAAAGCTAAAGTGAAATTGAAATTGGATACCTAAATGTATTAACTATTAACAATGTCATAAATGTAAATTCCTATATCCTAAATTAAATTTCATGTGTGGATTTTTTTAACTTTTTATTATTAAAGCATGTGTTAAAAATCTTATATAGTTTCTTAATTTTAATATTAAATATTTTGTTTTAATAAATATTATTATTTTAATTATATTTTATTTTTAGCTTTAACTTTTCACTCAAATTTCATTTATTATTTACCATTCTTTCTAAGGATGAATTTCTCTCTATTCTATTTAACTTATCTATATACATTATTTAAAACTTGATTTAGATGCTTGGATGATGGATAGAGTATCCATTTATAATATGTTTATATTTTAGGATTTAAAAACCATGTGTGTGTGGTTCTCCAAAAAAATAAATTATTAATATTATTAATATTATTATTATTATATATATAAATCATATTAAACAAATTGTACCTAAAACACTTGACTCAAAGATCTATTGGTTATATGCTCTTGGTGGTAATGTAAACCTCATTTACATAAATAATAACTGTGTGATTTGTAAAACATGCAATATGACAAAATATAGTGTGTTGCAGTAAAAACGATTCCCCTTTGTCTTTCGCTGGTTCTCCTAATTAAAAATTTGGAATTGAGGCTTGGTGGAAAAAATATATTCAACTTTTATAAGACTCCGACATGACAAATATTATGAGTATGATAAAAAACACACCATGATTTTTCCCAAATTCGTGTCTCACCTGCTCTTAATATGATATTTGTCACATCCCCACAATGTGCCTTACGATCGTACACCTCTTGAGGGTGTGCGACACCACAATGTTTCTCACTTGGTTGCTTGGCAACACCAAGGATATGTCGTCTAGACTACACCTCTTCACCTAGAGCATACTCATACTCTGTTCCAGGCTACTCGCAAGTCACACTCCTACTCTAGTGCAACGCTTGTATACTTAGACAATCATTAATTTTTTAACACTTACTCATATCAAAKCATACATCCATGAACATGAGAAGCCAAGAGAACAACAACGAAACAGACAAGAGAAACATAGATATAGTGCATGCGACACAAATTGTGCATAACACCCAACTAAGTATTTTTTATTGTGAAACAGTTACAATATGAGCACTACTGACTAGGTTTACAACTTTGGCAGAGTCACACGACTCACCTCACCTTACCAATACACTCATACATAGATTCATCACACCAAGACTCTCTTTCGCAACCGTCTCTGCAGCCTCCTGCAGTACACCTCAAATGTTTCCTCAAATGCAGACTTGTTGTTTCTTCATTTCCACAGGCTTCACAAATTTTGGTTATGCCTCACACATGCCTCCAACAGACCTATGCTTCTAGACTTCCCCAAAATCGTCCCAAGAGAAGCTCGCCCAACTCTGTCCACCGAATCCTCCTCAATGAAACACAAGTCCTCCAAAGTTTGGAACTCGAAAAACTATCGAAAAACTGTCAATATGGAAAAGTATTTTTCGAGCCCGTGGAATAGGTGGGTGGCCACCGATATCCACCTAGATCAATCCTCCCTCCTTAGGAAGCAATGGTCTCCATTGTGTTGATTTCCCGAGGGAGAGAGAGAAGCGTTTGTTGAATCTGAATGTTGGTGAGCTGCTTGCCTTGCTGAAGACGTCGTGTTGCTCGGTTTGTGAAAGGTTTTCACGACCCTGTTGTTGGAGGGGATGATTTTGTTCAACAAGTTGAGCTACATGAGATAATTGTGTGAGCTACATGAGATAATTGTGTGCAAAAATAATCTTTGCGCTTTGTTGCAACCTTGTCGACCTACCTCTGTTGGATAGAAGGTGCTTGGGGCGAGGTTGTAGTGGTTGCAGTGTCTTGTTCACCTTTTGAAAAAATTGTGAAGAAGCTGAATTTTGTAGTATGAGATACTACCTTGTGGCATTGTTTAGGTGAAACAATAGTCAGAACTACCTCTGGTATTTTGTAGAGATGACCCCCCAGAGAAACAATGACACTACGAGGTCGAAACTCATAAACAACATGTCTTTTTCACATATATGGTTGGCCCAAGAGAACATCACAGACATCTAGTGGGGAAACATCACATAATACTTCATCTTTGAAGGGCTAGATGTCATATGACAATCGAAACTGCTGGCTGACACAAAGATCTTGTCCCTAGCAAAGCCACCCAATGTTGTATGGTTGTGGGTGTGGTGTTGTTGAAAATCCCAACTGTTTTATGACCTCTACGAAGATGAGGTTCTTCTAGCTTCCACTATCAACGATAAAATGCAGCAGGGTCCCCTTCACCCACATCTATGAATGAAAAAGGTGCTCCTCCTCTTCAAGATTTGTTGGTTCTTCTAGTTGAATTGTTGCGGTCACAACAATAGTAGTGGGGTCTGTGTCGATGATATGTCTTTTACCAGTATTTTTAGAATCAGAGTCTGAATAAGGGTTCGGCTCCTTGTCTTTGATCTTGGCCACCAATGACTGTTTTGAGCGATATTCATCAGTGTTGTGCCAGGGGATTTTGTGGAAATCGCAACATTTTCCGATGTCCTTCTTTGTCTTCTTGTGGCCCTTCTTTTCCTGTGGATTGGATTGGTTTTTGAGAGACTGTTTGTTAGGGTCGTCTTTATCATATTTTAGTTGTGGATTTGCAGACCCAAACTCCTATTTTTTCTGGTGCTTAAATTTATGTTTGATTTTAACAGCATATCGATAAGCAACACCGAGTGATAAGATGTCCATAAAATCCATTTCAGTTTGGATGTATCTGTGTAGATCCCCATGGTATTTCAAAACCAAACGTTGTTCAAACTATTTGATACCTAGCTTGGTGCGCAAGGTATGGAAGGTATTGGTGAACTCTGGAACTCTTTGGCCCCTCTCTTGTCACAGTGTGGTCCATCTCATGTACTGGTCCTCATAGTTTCCAATAGGGTAATATTGTTCATTTACCACATCCACAAAAAAATCCCAAGTGGGCTTGGCCCCATATATTCTAGACTCCTCTGTGGAAATTTTCTCCTGGTAAGTTTCCCACCGATTTTTGACATGGGGGAGACCCTTAAGGAGGGAGAAGATGATATTTTCTCTCGAAAAAAAAATGTGAACAGAGAAATAACCTTCTAACACATTTAACCATTTCTTTAGGGCATCTGCATTTATCTGACCTTCAAATATAGGAATATCAAAATTAACCTATACCTTGAAAGGAGAGGTTCTTCCAAAGTGGTTGTTTGATGAAGATGTGCATGTTTCTATCAATAGGCATTGAAGGATGTGGGAAAAATTCTCCATCATTTCGTCCCTCTGTCGCGTGAGAGCTTTCTCAAGCAATAGATTGATAGAATCGTTTGCTCCGTCGTTTTTCTTTTTTTCCACCATGGAGGGTTTATTGGGTGTGCAAGAGCGATTGTCTTCAAGAGAGACAAAATCGAGACTCAACTTTCCATACTTGGACCTCATCAGGGACATGCACTAAAAAAAATGATCAAGAGCAGCCTCCTCTGATACTACTGATCCAGATTATTTTTGGCATGAAATGAGAACGGGAATATAATAAAGAAATATACAGATATAGCTTATATATCCAACAATATAACATAAAAGTATCAAAGATGAAATCGTAAACACAGAGATACATCAACACAATTTCTATTAATGAGCAAAAATGTATAAACACTGTAAAAATACCGAGTGAAAGACTTGTAGAATGGTGGAAGCTTATCTCTAAGAAGAGATGTGACAGCTAATCTCATTCACAAGAAGATGATTGTTACAATGAGGCTCTAAATACCTTTTTAACATAAGTAAAATCCAAAACCCTAACCCCGGAAGATGAAAAGCCAAAATGTTTGCGGGCCCTGATAGGAATAGTTGATACTTTAACTTCCTGGGGGTGTAACTTTTGCATACGATCTTTGTTTGGGGAGCTCGATACACTGTTGGGAAGGTCTAACTGAGAAGAACGATTTTCAATTGACCTAAGTTAGTGATTTTGATACTCACCTGGGGCCCAAATCCTCAAAAAGCGTCGTTTAGGGCCTCAAAACAACCGTGGAAGCTTGGAACCCGAAAAATTGCCAAGATGAAAAACTATTTTTCGAGTCCGTGGAATAGGTGGGTGGCCACCAATATCCACCTAGATCAATGTGTGTGAATTCCTAGAGCACATGTGCACTATTAAGAACATGTGTACATTTCTAGAGTGCATGCACGCTACTAAGAATGTGCACACGCTGTTAAGAACACATGCACGTTCTTTTGAATTCAATTTTTTTTTATAGGATTGACAACTTTAGCATATGTGTATACTGACTTGGTTTCCTTGAATTTACGTTCGGGATGAAAAACCTGGTGGTTCACTCTGCAAATTGATAAAAACCTTGGGATGACAAACCTGGTCGTTCACTGACAGATTCGATACAAATGACTGTGCGTTCATTGGAATTGTGTTAAATGTTAAAAAGAAGAAGTAAGAGGAAACATAATTCTTGTACAAGTTGTTTTGGAAGGCATCTTATTTTGAGTATGGTGACATTGTGATTAATTAAAAGTGTTAAGAATTTAAATGTGAACAGTGAGAAAKTTTAACACACAGTAATGGTTAAATTATACACGATAATTGTTTAATTGATCATAGTAATTATTYGGTTAGTGTTGGATCATTTGCATTAAATRCATAATTGTTTTATGGATTACTTAATTAATTTTATGAATAGTATCTGCTCTTTTCTCCTACCATTATTTCACTTTTCGCTAATTACAATCCCCTCACCTTCCCATATCCATTATCCACTCCTTGTTCCTAAAATTTAATTAYAGTTAGGAGGAACTCTGTATTGSAATAGTTTAAGATTGCAAGGATGGATTACAGTGATATGTTTTTTAGTTTACATTAAAGTTGATTGGTTGTTGTYTGTGAGCAATAATCATGATATTGTTACCCTCATTTTAACATTTTGTGCTCAACACAAACCCCTCGCATATCCCAAAACCTTTGTTCACCCCCTCCTTATTGATAACTATTAAACAATTTGTATGGATTGGATTGCATGAGTATGATATGTTGTTGAGCCAAATTTTACTTCATATTTTAAAAGATTTGTCATGTATGGTTGTTAAAGAGATTGTTTTCTAATCAATTATGCATACAGGAATGAGTTTTTTCAGCAGAGTTATCCATGGCAGAGGTAACCGGGGAAGAGGTAATTGGAACAGGGGCCCTAGAAAGCCAATATTCTCCATACACTTTGATGCAGACTTGCAAGAGTTAGGCCAGTTGTTTCAAGCTATATTTTTTAACTGGATTGGGCAAGGAGTGGTCCAACCTAGGCCTAAAAGGCCTCCCTTCCAAGGCCCACAGGTCCCTAGTATCCCCGTGCCCCCTCATGTCTCAGTGCAACCCGAAGTTCCTAAAAACGACGGATGGCAAGAGATTGTTCCACCCGACAGTCTCCCAACATTGTGGCTAGCCCAATTTGTCTTTACCTTCTCCCCCACCTATCAATAAAATTGTCCAAGATGCCCCTGTCCACTCACTAGTTCAGTCTTCCCATGTGATTAAAAGGATGAAAACGGAGGCCCACCATGTCCCTGACAAAGGAAAATCCACTACTGCCCCTTCCTCACCCTCCAATGACTCTGATAAATCTATGTCCTCCGGCATGCATTCGAGGGATTATTGTTCTCATGTGATCATCAAGATTAGGCCTAAATGCTTAACACAGCCAAGGGAACATTCAGAGAGATCAAAATGTGACAGCAACAACAAGGGAAGGATTGCATCTCAGAGTGGGAAATATGGATTTTTAATTTTTATTTATTTATTAATTGTTGAGAATAGTTGACTTCTAGAATTTTGGACAGCATGCTATTTTTGGATATATGAGTAATATATTTTGGAAATAATTTCAAATATCATGGAGATAAATTGTCAAATGTGAATGCAATGAGGGGAGTCACAAGAAGGGTTGTTTTGTTTAATTAAGTAGTTGTGTTATGATTATTAAAAGCTAAAGGGAGTCACAAGGGGTCCCACCTACTAGTTATTATTTATTTTAAAACCCTTATTATGATTTATTACTTTTCCCCTAACTAAAATGTTGTTTGAGTTTTAGTTAACTTAACTAATGAAGTAGTTCAACTACTTCAACCAATTACAATTTGCTTAAAAGCAAAAGGAAAGGGAGGAACAAGAGGAGAATAGAAGGAGAAGCATACAAAGGTTTTCTCTTGAGTTTTTGTTGAGATAATTCAGTTTTCATTCATTCCTTAATTCATTATAAGCCTAATTATTTTTATGATAGAAAGGTCTTATTGTAGACAACAAGATTCAGGGATGAATTACATAATTTAGACACTTTTTTTTAGAGGTGTTGATCTATATTTGATAGCCTGTGTAGACTTGTCTGTTTGTGAATTAGTTTTCATGACTGACAAAGGCTATTATGTAGAGCCGAGTGGGAAGCAATCTGTGGCAAGATGATCCAGGTTCTAAATTTTATTTTTTTTATTTTATGGCAGAAGTCCTTTGTATGTTTCATCGAGGATGTCTAAGTTTGACTTTGGTTCAAAAATTCTTCAAGAAATTTTGTAAAGAGAACGATTCTTTGATGAATTGGAATGAAATAAAGGATTGTTTTATGTTTCATCTATTTTAATTATCGACCTGGTGTCTTTACTTCTGTCTCTATATTTATTTCAGCATCTGTTATGTTGA
>JASDQU011313990.1:0-24667 GCA_032191745.1 Picea mariana
GTGGATGGATCTTCTTATTTGGATCCACATGATAGGTGTCAGTCTTTGGAGCATCATTTGGAGTTGGTTATTGGGTTCCAAAATCTTCTACGGGGATTTCACATGAGAACTTGGACATGGGACCCGGGCTTACAATGGTGGTTGGACTACTTCAGCATGGTGGATTTCCTTTCTACATGGGACCTTGGTTCTTCAGTCTTCTTCAGTATTATGGTCCACAATTATCCATGGGACCCTGGTATATGGTTGTACACCAAGCGTTGAGGACAATGCTTTCATAAGGGGGATGGAATGTAAGGTAGCTAGAGAGGTAGTGGGGGGGCCCAGAGGGCCCGTAGTGATAATAGTGGAGGNGGTGGACTAGGTCCACTATATTATTAAATAAGGCCCACTATGGCAGTTAGATATAATAAATGTAAGAGGACTTCTTAGAAGGTTCTACTTCTAGAAGATTCCTCCTCTAGAATGTTCTTAGGTGATGGTAACACTATATAAAGGGGCTCAAGCAATGCAATGAGACATGAAGAGAAGTATTGTATTGTGGAGCGGTAGCTCAATAGGAGGGTACCCTCTCGAAGAGGCAAGTGAACATGAGAGGATCCCTTCCATAATAGGATCCATTGTATGGTGTTACCCTACCTCAAGGGTTTTGATATAATAAAGTGTGGTTTCTCATATCTTGCTTGGTGGATCTATTGTGTATTCAGTATTTGTGGTTATTATATTGATAGATCTATTCAGGTTCTTAACATATCACTAGGTACAACCACAAATGAATAAATGAATGAAGGAACTAGTTAGATCTGATACTCGAATTGCATGAATAAGAATTATTGTTTTAATCAAGAGGTTAGAATAAATAAATACATATCACTAGGTACAACCACAAATCTCCATTCATTCCCAGGTTGCAAGCAACTGAGTATTGCATCCACCCATAGAGATATCTCAGGTGAGACTGCACAGTACACTCTGTGTACTACATTGTCTTCTAGTTTATCAAGGGGGTTAATAGTTTTAGAGGGATTTTGTTGGAATCTTGTTAAATATGAACCTGGGTCAAACTATGACAGTAAGGTAAGATCAGAGTAGATAACTGATAAAATAGAATAAGAAACAAACAAATGTTTCCATTACTAGTTGGAACACGATGGGACTGAGTGAATGAGATCTATGGAAGAAGCGTAAAAAGAATGCCAGATCTGATGACAAGATGTTAAGAGAATGAGAGGGGATGTTGAGGCTGTGGAACCCAACGAAGGTAGAGATAAATATTTGGTTCAAAACAAAGGAACTGGATTTTGTGCAGAAAGATAACAAAAACCCGAAGTTAACATCACGCAAATATCTGTACAAGTACGTATTCTTGACTTGCATGAAGTATTTTTCTGTGATTTCCCACATGTGTTGTAGGGGTGGATATTATGGTTGAAAGACAACCATCCTAAAAATTGGATCAAACATCTAGAGTGGAATCCTATAGAGATCACACAGTTACAATAAGTTGACAACAATTTACGCATGCAATATATTTCTAGTTAGAAAACTTTGTTGCAGGATTTATCATGGAATTTATAGTAGATACGACAAAGTCTTACAGCATAGCAGAGTAAGAGTTCTTGAAGGGACCTCGAGGTAGGTATATCATATAGCTATATACTTCTATTAAGATATTACTATATAACATAAGTGTAATGACAATGGCCTCAGACAACTAAACTTCACTGCGTGCATGGGGGAAGGGGGGAAGCACTGACAAGAGAAGGAAAAATGGAGGGAGAAATGGATAAAGGAAAGAAGGAGGAGGCCTTGGACCCAATAATGATGGAGGAAGACCGGATCAAGTAGATCATGGAAACAACTTGAATAACGCATAGTGGAGTACCCTACCAATATAAGATGAACACAAAAAAGACAACCATAGTCATTAGGGAGGTATTGGCAAGTGATGAAGAAGAGGTAGAGGATCTACAAGCTATGGATCAGATTGAGGAAATCCTGCGCATGACATATGAAGGGAAGATGAGAGGTCCAAGAAAAGGAACATAAGGAAACACTCCTATCCATATCATTGTTAGTGTGGAACCCATAAACCCATGTGTGACTAATACACCAATAAGAACACCACCATTTAGACAACCGAATTTCAGGAGAAGGAAGATGACAAGAAGTACATTTACACAGGGAACAATAACTGGGGTAGCCATTTCAAGAAGCATTATTCAAGTATCTACACCACGTGGAGGTAGTAGTGCAACATTCAGGATGGAAGGACATGATCCCACCATCAGGTTATCAGAATTCAAAGGAGAGGCTTCAAAGGACCCTGAGAAGCACTTGTTTATTTGTGAAAAAATCTGGGAATAAAAATAGGTCACAGATGAGGAAACTAAAATTGCATCACACACTGGTTTGGTACATGAGATTAGCTACAAATAGTCCTCCAGGGAAAACAAGAATGATTGGAGATATCAAAAAGATATTGATAAATGAATTCCAGAATCCTAGATCAGAGGATCAATACATGAATGAGATGATAGAGATTAGAAAAAAACCAGGAGAATCTGTGTGGGAGATTGACCAGAGATTCAAACGATTGAAGGGAAAGATAAAGTATGTCATGACATATATGCAACATAGGTAGCTATTTGTCAATTCACTGCTCTCACACTTGAAATACCCCTTGCGACAACATAAGTTTCAGACCCTGGGAGAGGCTCTATAGGCAGCCCTAAAATTGGAAGAGAACTAATATGAGAAGACAGATCCAGCCATAGAGAAGCCGAAGGAGGATCTGAATAACTTAACATTTCAATTAAAATAGAACAGGGGTAAGGAAAAAAGAGAAGTTGTTTGGTGTACCACATGTAGGGAAAAAGGACAGCATAAGAATGAATTCCCAACATTCTTGAAAGACATGGCAATAGGAATACCAAACCCTTTTCCAACAGGAGGACTATGGTGTGAAATCTGTAAGAAACAAGGGCATGATCCATATCATTGTCCAATGATGTAGAAATACTAGAAAATACCTAAGAGTTCATATTGCAACTTTTTTAATTCAGTAGGCCATGATAAAAAATATTGCAGGGCCATGGACCTGATGAGGGAAAGAACATCAGATGATTACAGGGTGCAGGAAGAAATGATGACCGAGCAAGATGCACCATAGTTTAACCAAGTACCAATCCCATATGACTTGCGCAACAACAATATAACATTGCACAATTGTAGTGCAATACCGCACAACCACACTATAATCCTACAATATAACCAGGTGCGCCCCCGTACAACGCACTACGAGGAGATCAAGATGGATACGGAGGTGGAGGGAGAGGAAGAGGAGACTTTGGAAGAGGCAGAGGACTAGTGTTATGCCACAACTGTCAACAACCAGAACACTATGCAAGATAATGTCCACTTCCACTTGCGACATGTATGTATTGTCATGCATCATTTCATGACATAGAAGACTATCCCACACTATTGGGGAAGATCCAAGAAAAGAGAAATTAGAACAATCATAATCTTCAGTGGATTTAAGAGAAATAAAGGGATGACGGGAGAAATATCAACATAGTTACACGTGGAGGAACTAAGACAGGAAATGATGCAGTAAGACAAGATCTAGCACAACACCAATGGGTGAAGAAGAATGTCGAACCACAAAAGTAGTTTGATGCATAGAACAAAAAGGAGATATTCAAGAAGGCCAGACAAGAATTATTGAATCCAAACATTGCATCAACATCAAATACGCATCATACTCAGGAAATACCAACGTACGAGATGACTCCATCAATGGATCACAATAATGAAGGACAACCCCTAGGACAAGTAAGTACAATTAAGGATTTTCTGCAATCCTGTGTCAAACTAATAAATGATCCATCATATATTAAATTGTTACAAAATATGTTAGAAAGATGTAGCACAGAGGAAAAAGGAAATCTAGAACAAAAAAAAAAATAATCATTTGCATACAAGGAGGAGAACAAGTAGAGAATTCAGACTGAACGCAAACATTGGAGATTTCAAAATGGGAGATAGTATAATGGATTTAGGATCTGAAGTAAATGTGTTACCTAAGAATACATGGCAATGTATGGGAGAGACAACATTATGATATTCACCTGTTCAGCTGAAACTAGAAAATAAACACAAAGTTCTACTAATTGGAAGGATAAAGGGGGTGACAGTAGATCTGGATGGAGTGCGCACTAAACCCTATTTCGAAGTGATAGAGATAGAGGATGGCACAACACCTTATCCAAAATTTCTTGGCTTGGATGGGGCATTTGACAATCAGGCCATAATCAACTTAAATACAAGGAAGATGACATTCTAGTCAGAAGAATACAGAGTCATTGCGCCATTAGATCCATAAGAAGGAGAAAGGTTTGTAGAACCCACTTGTTTAGACCCGGAGGAAATTAACTAGTTGTACAGAACCACCACGCGAGAAGAATATTATGTGAATCCAAATGCACATGGGGTACTCAGTTGGAGAATTATCATGTCATGTGCATCGGACTTAGATACAGGGTTGGATAATTGGTAGTAGAGGTTACACAAAGTCTCCACAAGAATATGTGCAAGGATAGACTGTGCAGTAAGATGGGTAGGTACAGAGATAAGAGAGCCTCCCATCTTCCATGGGGTGAATGACTTAGAAGCATTCTTAACAATATACAAATATGAAGTGTTAGAAAATCAGAGACTCTTAGATCTGGATATAGCACTCAAGGAAACATATGCAATATGGTGGAGTGTGCACAAAGAGACAGTCAAGGACTGGTAGCAATGTAAGCGGTTACTGCGCATCGGATTTGGCACAAAACAAGGAAGCAACCAACTGCAGAAATATGATGGATAGGGGACACCAGAAGAACACTTGGGTAAGTGCATAAAACTATGGAGAATGACACCACTATAGGAATGGCCTCATCACTTTATTCACACATTATAAGGGATTCCATCAAACTGGTATATAGACCAGGAATTGCGGAGAGGAACTATAGACTGGACAGTATTATAGCAAAATTTTATAGTCACTTTCTCATTTGACCATGAGAACCCCAACATAGACTCAACACTCAAACAAATTAGAGGAGTGATATTCATTAAGAAACTAGAAGTTGAACTTATGACAAGATATCAACAACAAAACATACAAATAATAAAATAACTACTATCATGCTACCATGTGCAGGAAGAAGCACCAGATGAAGAGGACCCACACAACATTCAAATAACATAAGTTGAAGGTGAAAGAGAGGTGGAGGGTCCACCTCTAGAATCAAAATTATTTGTTGTGCCGATCAAGGTGAACATAGTCAACATTGGGACATATGAGAATCCCAAAATGGCCAACATTGGAGACTCTTTGAATGAGAAAATAGTAGAAAGCATAAAAAAGATACTACATGAGTACACTGACCTATTCCAAACAACGTTCATGGAAATGAAAGGCATAGTAGGATATCTAGGTGAAATGAAGATACCTCTCAGAATTGAGGCAAGACCGGTCAGACAGAGATCCTATAGACTAAACCCAATATATAAGCAAAAAGTGAAAGAAAAAATTGACAGGATGTTGGAGGCTGGAATCATAGAACCAATGGAAGAATCTGAATGGGTAAGCCCTATGGTAGTACAAGAGAAGAATTAGGTAGGGATAAGGATATGTGTCGACCTGAGGAAGTTGAATGATGCTTGTCTACATGACCCTTTCCCTACCCCGTTTACAGATGAGGTGTTGGAGAATGTAGGAGGCCGAGAATCTTATTCATTCACTAATGGATTCTCAGGCCACTATCAGATCAAAATAGCCCCTGAAGACAGGTACAAGACCACTTTTTCCATAGAATGGGGGTCCTACTAGTACATAGTCATGCCTTTTGGACTGAAGAATGCACCAACAATATTTTCCAGAGTAGTCATCGCTGCATTCAAAGAATTCATACACCAGTTTCTAGAGGTATATATGGATGATTGGACAATATACAGGTTGCTCAAATACCTTGTAGAGGTGTTGAGGTTGACTTTATAAAGATGTAGGTAGTGTCAAATATCGCTAAACATCACAAAGTGCATCTTTGGAACACCTTTTGGGATACTATTGGGACATATAGTGTGCAAACAAGGATTGCTAGTATATCCTACCAAGATTGCAGTAATTGTTAATATACACCACAAAAATCAATATACCAGTTAAGAGAAACATTGGGACACACATGAGACTATAGGAAATACATAAAAGGTTACTCGTAGATCACTATGCCAATGGAGAAACTGTTGAGAAAAGATAGTAAGTTTCAGTGGAATGAGGACTGTCAACGAGGATTGGACACTCTAAAAGAGAAGATGGTAACCGCACCAATACTAGTATTCCCAAATTGGGAAAAGAGATTTCATGTGCATGCAGATGCATCAATTATAGCACTTGGATATATTTTGGCGCAACAAGGAACAAAGGAATTGGACCATCCTATAGCATTTGCTAGAAGAAAACTGTCAGAGTCAGAGAAAAATTACAATACCATAGAAAGAGAAAGCCTAGATATGGTCTAAGAACTTCAGAAGTTCAGACATTACTTATTGGAAAAACATTTGAATATGTTTACAGAATATTCATCTCTCAAATACCTAGTCATCAAGCCAATGTTGGGGGGGAGAATTTGTAGATGGTTATTGTTGTTCTAAGAATTTGACTTTGAAGTGATAGTCAAACCAGGGAAGTTGAATGCAGGACTTGATCTCTTGTCAAGGATCACCAATGGAGAGGAACCTACAAATCTAGAGGAAATCTTCCCCGATGCATAATTATTTTCATTCCAAGTAGCTGATGAATATTTTGCTGACATTATTTAATACTTGAGTAAAGGGATTGCATCATAAGAATTCAACACTGCGCAAAAGAAAAGTCTAGTAGTCATAGATGCAGACTGTCAATTGATTACAAGACACTTATACAATATGGGTGTAGACAACATCATGAGAAGATGTGTACTAGAACATGAAATACCTAGGATTTTAGCAGAGTCCCATGAGGGAATAGCAGGAGGACATTATGTAGGAAAATCTACCGCAAAGAAGGTATTGTGTGCATCGCTATGGTGGTTGATTGTTCACAGAGATTCAAAGGACTATTTCCAGAGATGTGATGTATGCCAGAGGGTTGGTAAACCTAATAGATAGGATGAGATGCCCCTAAGGCCACAAGTAACCTTGCAGGTATTCTAAAAATGGGCAATAGACTTTGTGGGACCAATTAACCCACCAACAAAGAGGTCAAGAGAAAGATATATAATTACTGCGATAGAGTACTTCACAAGATGGGTAGAAGCAACACCAGTAAAAGATTGCAGCGTAGAGACAAAAACACACTTCTTGTTTGAGCAAGTGATCACTAGATTTTGATGCCCAAGGATTTTGATGAGTGACCAAAGAACTCACTTCATTAACAACACTATCAAGGCTATGATTAAGGAGTTTGAAGTATATCATCAAAAGAGTACATCATATCATCCTCAATAAAATGAGACGGTGGAAGCCTTTAATAAGATCCTAGAAAATGCACTGACAAAGACCTGCAATGTCAACAGGGATGCTTGAGACTTGAAGATACTAGCAGTACTATGGGCATACAAGACTACATGTAAAAAAATGACAAGGCAGACACCATTCAGGATGGTGTATGGAAAAGGAGCAGTGGTGCCATTAGAATTTTTGGTACCTAGTCTGCACGTAGCAGCAATCACTAACATGACAGAGCGAGGCACAATACAAGAAAGGCTAAGTCAGTTGATGGTCATGAAAGAAGATATGATTCTAGCAGGGTTTCACTAAGAGGTACAGAAAGCAAGGGACAAAGCTTGGCATGATGGACATATTAAAAGGAAAAGTTTGAAGGAGGGAGACCTAGTTTTGTTGTACGACAGTAAATCTCTTCAGCACCTAGGAAAAATCATAATGTATTGGTTGGGACGATATGAAGTAAGGATTGTCATAGATGGGGGATCTGTACAGTTGAAGGATTTGGGAGGAACATAATTCATAGGAATTTTCAATGGGAGTCGACTGAAACTATATAGGGACCATCGACCTCTTAGCACTTAAAAAAAAGAAGAAGAAGAAGCCTACATCGGAAAACAATGGACTACGCAAAAAAACAAGGGGGTTACCATGCTATACACCAAAAGACAACAATAAGTCAAAATAGAGTTAGCACGAAAAAAATAAATTTTCCACGCGCACCAACGAAACAAAATACTGCAAACTTTGGAAACTTAGCGCATCGAAAAAAGGACCAATGGTAAAAAAAAAAGGCGAAAATTGGAAAACTAGCGGTTACAGTGAAAAGGTGCAAACTGGTGGTTTCTATCAAAATTGAATGACAAGAAATTTCGAAGTGACTTCGCATTAATAACACCAACTAGCGGCATCAAGGTAATTGAATGTCACGTACATGGGAAGCATCAATTCATTTAAACCACATCTCAGGTAGCTTCTCTGAGAAGCTTCACGACACTTGCTATATAAGGAAGGTACGTGGGGAACATAAGGGTTATTGTTAAATTATGAAATCACACAGAGAGAGATTATACATAGTAGAGAGTGATTTATCAAGAGATACAGAGCTAACTAGCTCGACAGAGATCAACTTGGACCACCATGGAATCACCCAAGCTAGGTGCGCCGAGCTAGGCCTATAGAAAACCATGAAGCCATCATAGAGTACCACAATAGGCACAGAGAGTGGAACATAAACCCACACAACTGTCAAATTCGTCAACTTGGACGAAATTCCCTCACACAATGTACAACTAGCGAGCCCCACACTCATGGTGGAGGAAACCCAACCAACAATAATGATTGGCATGTAGATTGATATGCCAGAAATGGGACAGAGCCAATAGGCCAAGGATGCATGAAATCCTCCATACCCTGAACACGTTGAAGAGGCCCTGAGGGTAAATGGGACAACCCTAAACTAGACAAAAACGGTCACACACAACAAAGCCAGAGAAACAACATGAGGGGATAGTAGAAGATTTTACCGGCCAGCCAGAGGCATATTTCGGTGACAGAACAATGTAGGATGGAACCTTGAGTCAGAAACTATAGAGAAATGGAAAACAAGCCATATCAAGATCACCGCGTAGACAGGATGAAACAACCATAGTATTTACACACATTTCAGAAGGGGTGCAGGCCATGCCTAACCTTTTGGAATGCGTGGAAAAACTACGGTACTTGGACCACAATGTGGCTGACAGGGACAAGTTCCTTAAATTTTCAAGGCAGATCTACCTTGACAGTGTGTGTACAAGACCCTTCGATGGTCCAATTTTTCAACCAAAACATTGGGCAGCCAGGTTGGCCAACACTGAAATTCTAAACATGTTGGATATCCCACATTTTTGAAGGGGGCACGATGTAAACAACTACGTTAAGAATTTGACAGAAGTCACCCACAGAGGGTATCTATGGGTGGAAGATCCTATCTCCATAGATGTATAGCTCATTTCTTATATTATAGGGATGCCATCTAGGGGGGAGAATCTCATGCAATACATTGATGACAAGACAAAGGAGAAGGCTCTCGCAGAGGAGATGAAAAATAAATATGGCACAGAGAGAGGATTATGTGGAATCATCATCAAGTGCATCAATGAAAAAACAAGAAGGCTCGCCACCAAACTCATGGCTTGCACATTTATCATAAAGTGTCGCAAGGAGGAAGTCTCTTCTAGGGTCGTCACGACTATAGAAAAGTGTGTGGAGGGAACCATGCTCATCTGGGGTCTGTACTTATTAAAATTATTCCTTGAGCACTGCAGAGACTCATAGGATTTGGGAACAAACTTTCATTACTCTTTGCTACTCATATTGCTCACCTTGATCGAATGGAGGGAGCCCCAATACACATACTTTTGCAAGCGGACCAGTCATTTCCATGCAACACAGTTCACATCATTAGGGAGCACTTAGGACCCCAAAGTTAGAAGCAAAAATGCAAGAATGTTTGCGGGGTATTACAATGAACTCCAAGAAATCATTTCCAACACTTGGAAAATTACTCCAGAAGTGGTCATGCAATACAGGGACATCGCCAACTTGAAAGCGACCAGGAACACCATATGGATCCAAGACCGAAGGGATCCTGAGAAGGAATGGATACAATTGCGATACTACGTCAAGGAAGAAGATGTGGCAATCAAGGATTGGAAAGATGACTGGAGAATTCTAGTTCTCACTCAACAAATGCCCACAGGTAAGGAGGTTGATGCAGGGAAAGATCAAACACCTGCCAGAGACAAAGTTGTGCCTAAGAAGCCAAAGGCAAGTTAGAATCCAACTCAACAAAATAATGGGGGTGTGCCAAAGAAAGGTGCCCAGACTGGGAAAAAGGACACCACCTAGGGAATGAAAGAATGGGAAAAAGGGGCTATGACAACACAAGGAACCCCATCTATCGATACCCCATAGGAACAAGGCCAAACCAAGAGGCCGATCATACACACTAGGGATGCGCACAAAAATTCCAAGGTGCACAAGCAGCCGCTAGAATATACAATCACTGAGGATCACACTGACCTCATGGCTGAAAGAGTCCACGACTGGGCAGTTGAGGAGTTTGAAGATGCCCAACACCAAAGGGACTGAATTCAATATGAGATGGTCGACATAAGGTAGGTCCTAGAGAAAATCAGAGAACTGCAGAGGCCAGATAGAGGATTAGAGGCATTCCCCGCAGCATCAGAAGCAGGAGCCAAGGCTACGCCGAGCAAACATGAGATGATCCAAACAATAACACAGGTGAGCTCGACCTTCCACATTACACCCAGCATGCTACGCATGGATGAGATTGTAGCCCAGAACATCGTTGAAAGATCTGGTGTATATACAGTTGGTAATGGAGTAGATACCAACCAAGGCACTATACAAACTACAAGTCAGTGTCACACATGAGGTGCAGTCATGCGCACGGATAGACGCATAAGTGTTGCAACATGCCAAGGACAAAAAATAGGATTTGGAGTTGGTTCTCAAGAAAGTCAATCTCGATATCAAAGATAATAAATGTCGCACAGATAGGCTCAAGCATGGAGTGGTTGTAGACTATGATAGAATTCCAAAAAGCGTGCAAATAGAAGAGCCCACGACAACACAAAAAATTGATCAGATTGTGAAAACAATTGATTAATACATGTAGGAGATCAAAAACCTCCAGGAAAAACTCATTCCTACCACTCCCCCAGAGGTGAAGGAACAAAGGAATCAAGAATCAGTCAGACATATGGATTAAATGGAATGACAAGTCAGCACAACTATTGATTTGTTTGATAGGGCAGTGCAACTATGGACAAAGCTAGAAGAAGATGAACAAGTCCAACACTGGGACCAAGAAGAGGAAAATATAAGCACAACCATCTAGGACCTCAAGCAGAGGCAAAAAATGATGAATATCACCGAGTGCCTCAAAGGAATACAACACATGAAGAAGATGTAAGTAGAGGTAGTAGCTATGCAGATGCAAAAGAGGGACTGACAAGCTCAAATGGAACCTCTCCAAGAGATAACAGTGGAGATTGTTGCATAGGTAGAGGAGGCAAAGAAGAACATGGTGCAAACATAGGAAGAGTGCACAGAAATGATCAGGGAGGAGATCACAACACAAGTGTGATATGCGCTAAAATAAAAGACTGTGTAGGCTCAAATACAAGGAATGTAACTCACAGACAAGTTCCACACTCTAGCAGGAGATGTGGAAGAAGCGTGCAAAGCATAGGTAGCTTGGAACGAGCCACACGTCAGTTTTGGGGGCCTGTTGGATGCAGACCCATTCCAAGGAAAAGGCTATTTTTAAGGAGAGAATATTGAAGGGAAGAAAGGACAACTAGAAGGAAAAGAAACACATGTGAGGGAAGCATGCGAGGTGCACATGCAAGGGAGACCTAACTACGTTAGGGTTATGGTTTTCGCAATATATTGTAATGGATGATAACCCAAGAATAGACATAAGTACTACTTAGGAGGTCAAAGAGGGGACTGGGGGGTAAGAAATGCAACATTTTTGTAAGCTGGTGAGATGGAGAAGGATCGAGCAACTCGATCCTAAGGGTTAGATCACAGGCTGAGGAGCTCGATGAGGTCTAGTCAACCTCACAGGGATCAGGAGGCCTGTTGAGATTATAAGATCCAAGACTATAAACACGTGTGGCGTGAAATATTGCTGAGACATAATAAATATCTTGAGATCCATATCTTTGTTGATGTAGCCGTGAATGGGGTGAACCATGGTAAAGCTTGTGTTATGTGATTAAACATATGCATCTTTATTGTTGTTAAGGAATTAAATGCTAGATGAATGAATGAAGGAACTAGTTATATCTGATACTCTAATTTCATGAATAAGAATGATTGTTTCAATCAAGAGTTTAGACTAAATAAATAAATATCACAAGGTACAACCACATATCTCCACTCATTCCCAGGCTGCAAGAACTTGAGTATTGCAGCCACCCATAGAGCTATCCTGGGTGAGACTGTGAAGTATGTTTTGTGTACTGCGTTTCCTTTTGGTTACCAGGGGGGCCGAAAGTTTTAGAGGGATTTTGTTGGAAGATTGTTAAATATGAACTTGGGTCAAACTATGATAGTAAGTAAGATCAGAGTAGATAATTGATAAAGTAGAATAGGAAACCAAAAAATGGTTTCGTTTCCAGTTGGAGTAGAATGGGACTGAGTGAATGAGATATACGTAAGAAGCGTAAAATGAATGCCAGATATGACGACAAGATGTTAAGAGAATGAGAGGGTATGTTAAGGCCATGGAACCCAATGAAGGTAGAGATAGAGAGATGGTTCAAAACGAAGGAGCTGGAGTTTGCACAGAAAGATAACAGAGACCCAAAGTTAACACTGTGCAAATATGTAGACAAGTATGTATTCAATGACTTGTATGAAGCATTTTTCTGTGATTTCCCACATGTGTTGCACGGGTGGATATTAAGGTTGAAAAAAAACCATCCTACAAATCCAATCAGATAGCTAGTGTGGAATCCTGTAGAGATCACATAGTTACAACAAGTTGACAACAAATTTACGGATGCAGTAGATTTCTAGTTAGACAACATTGTTGCAGGATTCATCATATAATTTACAGTAGATACAACAAAGTTTTATAGTGTAATAGAGAAAGAGTTATTGAAGGTATATTGAGTTAGGTATATCATATCACTATATAATTTCATTAATATATTACTGTATAACAAAGGTGTAATGAAAATGGCCTCAGACAACTAAACTTCTCTTTGTGCATGGGGGAAGGTGGGAAGAAATGACATGAGAAGGAGAAATGGAGTGAGAAATGGATAAAGGAAAGAAGGAGGCAGCCTTGGACCTAATCATGATGGAGGAAGACCATATCAAGAAGATCATGGAAACAACTGGAAGAACATGCAGTGGAGTACCCTACCAATATAAGATGAACACCAAGAAGATATCCATAGCCGTGAGGGAGGGCTTGGAAAGTGATGAAGAAAAGGTAGAGGATCTCTAGGCTATGGAGAAGATTGAGGAAATATTGCACGCAAAATACGAAAGGAAGATGAGAGGTCCAAGAATAGGAACAAAAGGAAACACTCCTATCCATATCAGTGTCAGTGTGGAACCCATAAACCCATGTGTGACTAATGCACCAATAAGAACACCACAATTTAGACAACCAAATTTCAAGAGAAGGAAGACAACATGAAGTACATATAAACATGTAACAACAACTTGGGGATCCAATTCAGGAAGAATTAGTCAAGTATATATACCACTCGGAGGTAGTAATGCAACATTCAGGAAGGCAAGACATGATCCCACCATTAGGTTACCAAAATTCAAAGGAGAGGTGTCGCAGGAACCTGTAAAGCACTTGTTCATTTGTGAAAAAATATGGGAAGAAAAACAAATCACAGATGAAGACACTAATATTGTGCAGTTAGCCATCATGCTAAGAGATCACGCACTGAATTGGTACATGAGATTAGTTGCAAATAGTCCGCCAGGGACAACCAAAACGATTGGAGACATAAAAAAGCTACTAATAAATGAATTCTAGAAGCCTAGTTCAGAGGATCAATACATGAATGACATGATAGATATTAGACAGCAAGTAGGAGAATTTGTGTGGGAGATTGACCAGAGATTCAAACTATTGAAGGGAAAGCTAAACTATGTCATGAAATATATGCAACATAGGAATCTATTTGTGAATTCATTGCTCCCACACTTGAAATACCCCTTGTGACAACAAAAGTTTCAGACCTAGGCATAGGCTGTGTAGGAAACCCTACAATAGGAAGAGAACCAATATCAGAAGACAGATCCAACCATAGAGGAGCTGAAGGAGGATATGAAGAACTTAACATTTCAGCTAAACTAGAATAGGGGTAAGGACAAAAGAGAATTTGTTTGGTGTACTACATGTAGGAAAAAAGGACACCATAACAATGAATGCCCAACATTCATGCAATACATGGAAACATGGCTACCAAACCCTTTTCCACCATGAGGACTATGGTGTGAAATATGTAAGAAACAGGGGCATGATCCATATCATTGTACAATGATGTATAAATACTAGACGATACCTAAGAGTTCACATTGAAACTTTTTCAGGTCAGTAGGCCATGATGACAAAGATTGCAGGACCATGGATTTGATGAGGGAAAGAACATTAGATGCTTATAGGGTGCAGGAAGAAATTATGACCAGGCAAGCTGCACCATAGTTTAACCAAGTACTAGCCCCATATACCACAATGAAACAATAGTATAACACTACGTGACAACAATATAACACTACACAGACACAGTACAATACCACACAACCACACTATAATCCCATGAAGTATAACTAGGCACCCTAGTACAATGAACTATGAGGAGATCGAGCTGGCTATAGAGGTGGAGGAAGAGGAAGAGGAAGCTTTGGAAGCGGTAGAGGACCAGTGGTATGCCACAATTTCCAACAACCATGACACTATGCAAGAGAATGTCCACTTCCACCTGCAACATGTATGTATTGTTGCACATCAAATCATGACACACAATATTGTCCCACACTATTGTGGAAGATCCATGAAAAGAGAAATCATAACAGTCAAAATGTTCAGTGGATTTCGGCGGAAGGAAGGGATGACGTGAGAAATATCAACATAGTTACACATGGAGGAGATAATACAAAAAACAACGTAGTAAGACAAGATCCAACACAACACCAATGGGTGAAGAATAATGTCGAACGACAGAAGTAGTTTGATGCATAGAACAAAAAGGAGATATTCAAGTAGGCTAGACAAGAATTCTTGAAGCCAAACATTACATTGACATCAACTACGCAACATACTCATGAAGTACCAACGTATGAGTTTCCTTCATCACTGGAGCACACTAATGAAGCAAATCCCCTAGGACAAGTAAGAACGATTAAGGCTTTTCTGCAATCCTATGTCAAACTACTAAATGATCCATCATCTATTAAATTGTTAAAAAATATGTTAGAAATATGTAGCACAGAGGCAAAAGGAATGCTAGAATAGAAAACAATTAATCATCTTCATAGAAGGAGGAGAACAAGCAGAGAATTGAGAATGAATTCCAAAATTGGATATTTCAACATGGGAGATATTATACTAGATTTAAAATCTGATGTAAATGTGTTACCCAAGAATACATGGCAATGTATGGGAGATCCCACATTATGATATTCACTTATTTAGCTTAAGCTAGCAAATCAACATAGAGTTCTACCAATTCAAAGGCTAAAGGGGGTGACAGTAGATCTGGATGGAGTGTGCACTAAAGATGATTTCAAAGTGATAGAGATGGTGGATGGCACAACACCTTATTTGACATTTCTTGGCTTGGATTGGGTGTTTGAAAATCATGCCATAATCAAATTAAGGATGAGGAAGATGACATTCGAGTCAGGAGAATACAGATTCATTGCGCCATTAGATCCATCTGAAGGGGAAGGGTTTGTAGATCCCACTTGTTTAGACCCAGAGGAAATTAACCAGTTGTGGTTGTAACCTTCTTCTCACATTGAGAGAGAATAAAAAAGAATAAAAAATTACGGGTCTGAGAGATGACCTTCCTTCATTTCTTAGCAGAGATCAAGGAAATGGAAGTAGGTGGGACTACCTCGGGTATCTTGTACAATTACCTATCCAAAGTAATAATAACACTACAAGACCTAGACTCATATACAACATGATATTTCCATATACAAGGTTGGCCCAAAATAAAATCACAAACTTCAAGGAGAGAAACATCACACAATACCTCATAATTGAATGAATTGATATCATAGGACAGGCAACACTGTTGGTTGATGTGAAGATCACTTCCTTGGCGGAGCCATTCAATGGTGTATGATTATGGGTGCTATGTTGTCAACAGGGCCAGTTTCTTGACAACATCCACTGAGATGAGGTTCTTTTGGCTAACGATATCAACGATGAAGTGCATTAGAGTACCCTTCACCCACATTAAGTAATAAAAGAGGCTCTCATCTTCCTATGGATCATCAAGTTCACCGGGCTGGATCTTGGTGGTAGAAATTGTGGCATTGGGTTCCGTGTCAATAATATGTCTCCCCTTTTTTGGTTCCAACTCTGAGTAAGAACCCGCATCTGATTCATATGCTTTCACCTCCGCCACCAATGACTTTTTTGAGTGGAAATACACAGTGTTATGCCAGGGGTTCTTATGGAAGTCACACCACTTCCTAGTGTATTTCTTCATCTTTCCATTGTCCTTTTTTTTTTGCCACTTATACTGGTTGTCTTGAGGCTTTCCGTGTTTTTTATGCCCTTTTTTCGGTAGGTTGGGGCTGCCCTTTCCCTACTTCTACCGTGAGGGGTTACCAGACCCAAACTGTGACGTATTTTTCTTAAGCTTCTGCTCAATTTTGACAACATATCAATAGGTCGCGCCCAAGAATGAGATGTCCAAAAAATCCATTTTTGTCTGGATGTATCTATGCAGACTATCACAGTACTTGAGCACCATATTTCACTTAGAATATTTAATACCCAGCTTGGTGCACATGGTATGGAAGATATTTGTGAACTTTGGCACTGTTTGGTCCCTATCATGCCATAGTGTGGTCCATCTTGTATACATGCCATCATAGATTCCAACAGAGTAGTATTGTTCTTTAATAGCATCCCTGAAGGACTCCCTAGTGAGGGCGAATATAAATAATGAGGGTTCCTCTATTTCCTTTTGCTTACTGAAATTCTCCCACCAATATTTGACATGGGGGATGAATTTGAGGAGCGCAAATGTAATATTTTCTCTATTGGAAAATTTATGTAATATTTTCTCTATTAAGGAGGTTAAGAACTTAAAGCAAGAAAAGAGTAGTAAATTGAAGTGCAAAAATGATGATTCAAGGGAAGATTTGAAAAATAAATATGAAGAGATATGTAGATTATGAAACCATAATAAAAAAATATTGGATGAGGTTAAAATATTGAAAGAAGAAAAGAAGAATTATCAAAATAAAGAATAAATGAGGATCTTGGATGAAGAATCTAGCAAAACACTTGAAGAGGAAATTTGCAAGAAGGTTAAGGAATCCCTAAATACTGATGGGGTAAAATTAGAAATGCAATAAAAAATTGAATAAGGACGTCATAATTTGATAGATGGGGTGACATTGCAGCTTCAAAAAGAGAAAGAAGACAAGATTCAAGAAGGTCACAAGAAAATACTTGAAGAAGTTGAACTCCATATAGAGGATGTACATGCCAAATATGATGGTATTATCTCCAAGTATAGAGTAATAAAATACCAAGCAAAGATGATAGAGGATTCCATTGTATCTGAAAATAAGATATATGAAATGCATGTGTAGAGTGAAGCAAGACCATCAAATGTGAAACCATATCGACACCCTCATTACCAGGAAACATTTCAAGGAAGATAAGAAGGACAATATCAACATTATTAATGAAGAAGATGGAATAATTTTTAATATTCATGGAACAAGGCATCACCAAACAACTCTTTAAAAAGATATTATCAAATACCAACAACGACTAGAAATTGGAGAAGCTACAACAAAAATACATGGAATCAAAGGATATAAAATTATGCAACAACTAGACACCAAGGATTAAGACCGGAAATAATTGATTTTGGATGGATAGGTCACCAACAATGGAATGAAGAAAGAAGGAACATAAGAAAATCATATTACTTGGTTTCATCACATGTGAAGCCTTTAATTGCAAAGCTTTGAGGTCAAAGTTTTTTTATGGAGGGTACTATGTTATGACCCAAGGGGGGCATATGTATGGCTAAATGTATATGATGTGATCCCAAGGGGGGGTATATATGGGCATAAATATACATTTAATGTGTAAATATATATGTAATGGGGAGGAACTAGTCGAGAAAGGGCCTCATGTGGAAGTGTGAATAGCTATATATAAGAGATAATGTATTCATTATTAGGGAGGGAATTGTGAAGTATGAAAGGTATTTGGTTATTTGGAGGGGGTTCCCCTATTCTTTAAGAAGTTATTGTGTAAATTTTCTATATTGGATTTGTGCTCCACACTCACATTCTATACATGGTCTGTACTTCTATTATTTTATGATATTTTGAGGATTGGTTCATTACAATTGGTATCAAAGCTCATTGATCCTAGGATTTTTCTTATCCAAGAACATCATCGTAGAAATTTCACTATAACATTTTTTCTAGGATGATTCAAACAAAAAAAATTGGAGATGATTCATAGGAATATTAAGGTATATGTGGTAAAACTCACATCTTCTGGGTTATCATACGTTTGGAGATACACCTTATGGAAGATAGGGTATTTGACTAGTCCTATTAACTAGTATCAAACATGTGTTTTGGGTAAAATAGTAAAATCTTCTTCATAGAGGATCAACATTGAGTGGGACTAGTTGCATAGGAAAGAAGACAATATGTAGCATTTTAGGTACAATTTTCTGAATTGTATATCAATTATTGTGCACATGGCACATTGTACAAGTTCTCTCTCTTGGAAAGGTGAACATTCAACAAGGTTTGGGGAGGTTACCATAACTTACACTTGGAACATCCAATTTTGGTCAGACCTGTGGCATTGCAAAGAAGACATTTCAAAGTACTAAAAGTTTCAATTTCGTACTCAGAAGGGCCGAAATTGAAAATATACATCAAAAGGAAGGTTGTCTAGGAGGATAGACTCCAAATCAGGGTTTTCAAAGTTATGTTCACTTAAAACTATCATAACTTTTGATTGGGATGTTTGATTGAGTTGATTCAAAATCCGTTGGAAATATAAATCATACACGATGATATTGGAACAAGGATTAGAAATATTTGATACATTTATCCTTAATATACTGAGTATATAAGTTAACGATTGGGGTTAGACCTCAATTAAGAATCAATGACAATACCTAACTTCAATGGAGTGTAACATCTCTCTCTTGCCTGCACAGGATTTGAATTATTCTTTGAGGACACTCACGTGCAAGTGATCCAGTTTAGTATATGGTTGTCTGTTTTGCTTATGTATTTTGATGATGATGTTGTTGGATTATGATGTTATGTTATTTGATATCTATGTATAGACAGGTGCTATTGACAGTTTTCGCTTGAGTGTGCAGGACACTTGACACATTGAGGATGTCTATGGAATCAATGGACCTCCTTGGACTTCGTATCGAGTCAAGGAGTGGACTGTATATGTTTTAGGTATTTCTATTTATGCATATGTGACTTACGATCAGGTATATTATGATGTTGTTTATGGATCATTGACAGTGTTTCGTTGATGGATGCAGGATGGAGATTTCTTGCTAATCATACTCACATAAGGATTAAAGGGGCCATGCACAAAATCCAGATATTGAGGGAGAGGTGTGGCAACAACCCTGCCATAGCCTACTAGCACTCCCTCCATGGATCGAATTGTAGGTGAACGACTACCTATTTCGAGAGACCCACGATGTTGTGAGGGAAGACTGAGCCAGTCGCTCACAAATATTATAAGGGGTGGACAATAAGGTATGGTCCTTATTCCTTAGAGGCCCTTAGTCTCTCACAAGGTCGCCTGATGGAGTATTGACTCCAAGGGTTGGACAACTACCAAAACCAGTCAAAGGTGAGTAACACCTTGGAGCACGTAGTGCATCTTGAAGGGCACGTCGCATAATTAGAATTTACGAGAGTGACACCATTGGAGCATGGAGTGCGTCTTGAAGGGAGCATCCCAATTTTAATAAAGGCGAGTCAATGAACCGAGGTGCCTATAAAACAATTTTTGTTTTGAAATTTTTAGACTTAAACTAATTATTAAATAGTAGTTTTTATTAATTATAATATCCCCTTAAAAATTCTAATCCTAGTTTAAAAATTCGAGCCTAAATATAAAGTTGGTAAGAAGACTAAAAATTAAATTATAAATAATAAATGGTGGGGGATGAAGAAAAATCAAGTTAGGAATTGAAAGAGTAAAAAAAATTATATCTAAATATTTAATTATATAAATGGATGCAAAAGAATACCAAATTGGAACTAAGATAAGAAAGGAAATAAATGTAAAAAGGAATGTGGAAGCATAGAAAGGAATCTAGTCTAGTCTAACTAAATAAATTTCCTAAATTAAACACAACTAAGTTTTAGAAAAGGCGTCAGTCATTAAAAAGGAAATAGAGGGAATAAAGGGACAACTAGGAGTGCTTTTAGAATGGGTGAGGGAAATTGACATTAAATTAAATTAAATGATGAATTTATTGGTGCAACTAAGAGAATGGGTGATAAGTGTACAGGGAGAGTAATTCGTAATTAATTTTTAAAACAACAAATTAAATGTGCATGGAAAGTGGTCGCTAAGAAAAATTCTATAAAAGAAATGAATGAGAGGAGGAATGGATTATGATTGGTATGTATAAATTTATGCTACTAGAATTTATTTAACTCATTTTACTTGTGAGAGTTGGGATACCCAGCTTGAGAGAGAGAGTGGTAGCTCGACCTTGCGAGGCGAGATGGGATCTAGAGTTTTCTGGTTCTGTTTGTGCGTGACCCCTTTGTGTCTCGGGGGGCTAAGGGGGAAGAAGAGTACCCCTAGTGTTGGCTGGGAGGTACCGGTGAGGTCTTCACGATTAGCAAGTGGGATACAGGAGGGAGCACAAGCGCATAATAACAACTTTAGATTCTTCACCTTCAGTTATGGTGATCCTAAACTGAGATTGAACTCATTAAGTTTCAAATTAAAACGTAGTTTAATTCTATTGCATATGCATTTTTGGAAATTTTATTCAAGGTTTTAATTTTTTATTGAGATTTAAATTAGTCATGTAGTTGTGTTAATCTCGTCTTTTGTATTTGTTTCTCCATGAGAAAATATCCCAACCTTGTGCTTCCATCATGGCTTATTGATTCTGTTTTTGTTTCTCCCTGGCAAACCCTCGCGCTGAATTTTAATGGGTTGATCATTGCTTATCTAATTCATGTCCTCCCTGGAGAAACCCAAGCTTTGAATCAATGGTTACATATGTGTTTTTATGGCACCTTCACACAAGAATTGTTGCCTTTGTGTTTTTATGGCACCTTCACCCAATAAATGTTATCTCTTCTCCCAAAACGAATTCGCCCAACTTTCATTTTTTTACTCGACATTCTACACTTAACAATTGTAAAATCGTAGGCTCAGATTGTGTTAAATATCCACTGTGGGGAATTCACCCAATATTCATTTTTTACTCAACATTCTACACTCAACAATTGTAAAATCGTAGGCTCAAATTGCGTTGAATATCCACTATGGGGAATTCGCCCAACATTCATTTTTTTTACTCGACATTCTACACTCAGCAATTGTAAAATCGTAGGCTCAGATTGTGTTGAATATCCACTGTGGGGAATTCTCCCAACATTCATTTTTTTTACTCGACATTCTAAACTCAACAATTGTAAAATCGTAGGCCTTGATTGCGTTGAATATCCATTGTGGGAAATTCTCTCAAAATTCTATTTTTATTCAAACATTCATCTAATTACACAACCACTTTGTGGTAAGGTGAGTTTACCTTGTGTGTTTCCAATTCATCAGTCATCTCCTTGCACAATGATTTTACTCACCTGACTATGCATTTTCAAAATATCTGAGATATTGTTCTTTGCATCTTTTTAAATTCACCCAACAAGTTCGTTTACTCCCCCAATGTTTTTATAAAAATGTCCTCTCAATAAAAAATGGGTAAATTCCCTTATAGTGTTAACCCTTTGCATTTTTGGGTGAATTAATACATGCCAACATTGGGGAACAACCATGCAAATTATCCCATATCTCTGCGTTTTTACCAGTTGATCCCATGTGCTTTTACTCCACCCGATTTTCATGTGAATTATCCTGTCACTTTGCGTAATTACCATGTGATCCCATATGTTTTTACACTACCCTAGTTCCACGTAAATTACCCTGACACTCTGCATTTTACCAGGTGATTGATTTCCGCGTTTTCACCATCTTATTTCCCAAGGAATTTCATGCAACAAGGTAATTTCACCCTGGCGATTTTCTCTCATTGTCTCGATGTTTCATCATTAATTGGCCCTACATTTTACATGTTGTCTTCTCCGTTTTTAGGCAGAATCCTAAGCATTGTGCCTTCAATCCACTTTCCCAATGATTTTTCCCTTGTTTCATTGTAGTTTATTTTTATTATTTAAAAACATTTCGCTCCACACATTTATACACTCAAATATGAGCCTCAATCCATTGATCCCTTTGGTGCATTGATAATTATTTCCCCATTGTGTTCTCCCTACAACTCGAACCTTGATAATTTCTTCTACTGGGGTGTGAATGCGTAGGACAATTTATAAGGAGTAGATGTGGATTGAATATCCTAATGAGTATGTTATAATTTGACTTTTCTTATTGATAACTTGAGTTTTCATTAAATAATTATGACGATGTTGACAATTAATTGAGGAGTGTGAAATTTAAAAAATATTCATAATTGGAATTGGTTGATGTATGATCATTATAATACTTAGATTCTATTTCGCCACTAATATATGTTGATGTATGATCGTTTTAAATACCTAGATTCTATTTTTCCACTAAATCATGTTGATGTATGATCGTTTTAATATTAAATTCCCGTCCGCCTTGGATTATGCTAATGAAATAGGTGATTGAGTTGCTTGTGATTGGGACCTAAGATGATGCATAGTTTTTTACACCTTATATTACTAGCGCACATTATCACAATGTTGTTATATGATTTATTATGTGATCGAATTAAATGTGCACATTGAATGATGTTGATTTAAGCTTAATTTTGTAATTAGATCACACATGCATATTGAAAAATAAAGTTGTTTTTACTTGTGGCCTTAGAATAATGTTGTCGTATGATTGATTTATTAATTATATTCTCTTGATCCTTGAGAAATAAAGTCGATATATCTTGCGTATTGAATTGTTGCTTTATAAATGATGGATTAATTGAAAAGAATGTTTGAGCCCAATTCATTAATGTGATGTATGACTAGTTGAGTAATTTGACTCCTTGCGCACACTGAAAATATAATGTAATGTATGAGGTTTAGATAGTGGACTTCTCACGCGAATGGAATTTAATGTCATGAATGATGGTTTTAGATATTAGTCTTCTTGCACGAAATGAAAATTTATAATGACGGATGATGTTGGATCATGTTGTCATTGATGCCAATGGTTTGATTGATTGATGTCAAGTGATTGATTGATTCATGATTGATGCAATATAATATGTATTTTCCTTGATGATAATGCATAAATGAAGATGGATCAATGAGTTGTCATTGATATGATGAACATGGATCAATGAGTTGTCATTGGTACATGATGAAGATGGATTATTGTGGTTTCATTGGTATATGATGCATTGTTGAAAAATGTATAGATGACTCATTATTATCTTATCATGATTGATAAGGTTCACAAATGGATGAACTCCAAAGTGGTTCCCTTATGGTGAAATCCCTCACAGGAAGACGCTTTGCGGATTGAGTTATCTTAGAAGAATGGTTGGAGGACCCTTGCTCTCATTATTTGCTTATCATGATTGATAAGGTGAAAAAATGGATGAAATCCAAAGTGGTATCCTTATGGTGAAATCCCTCACGGGAAGACACTTTACGGATTGAGTTATCCTAGAAGAATGGTTGGAGAACCCATGCTTGTATGTGGAATAATGAGATGAAGATCAAGGAAATTGTTGGTGAAACTATCCTAGATTGATAGTGCTTGTCATGCCATATTCGGTGGTATGTGGAATGTCACATAACTCTTCATGATTTGAGAGTTATGGCCTTACGAAGATGAAGGACCCACACATGAAGTCTTGAAGCCCCCAAGGTCAAAGAAGCCCAAGTGACCTAAAAGAAGAAATCATTATTTAAATGATAAAGTAAAGTGACAAAGTCAAGGTGGATTATTTAAATAATAAAGAGAAGTGACAAAATCAAGAGATGATAAAGTAAGGTGACAAAATCAAGAAGGAATATTTAAATGATAAAGTATTGGAGAACCTTCTATTTATGGAAAGTGGTTAACCCTAAAAATAAGAAAAATAGG